>ONZH01002148.1:0-135466 GCA_900303285.1 Rhinella marina | reverse complement strand
CTGGTCTCTAATTGAGTGCTGTTAACTGCGATTTCTGAGGCTGGTGACTCAGATGAACTTGTCCTCCGCAGCAGAGGTGACTTGCTCTTCATTTCTGGGTGGTCCTCATGTGAGCCAGTTTCTTTGTAGCTCTTTGATGGTTTTTGCGACTGCACTTGGGGACACATTTTCAAAGTTTTCCCAATTTTTCGGACTGACTGACCTTCATTTCTTAAAGTAATGATGGCCATCGTTTTTCTTTACTTAGCTGCTTTTTTCTTGCCCATAATACAAATTCTAACAGTCTATTCAGTAGGACTATCAGCTGTGTATCCACCTGACTTCTGCCCAACACACAACTCATGGTCCCAACCCCATTTATAAGGCAAGAAATCCCACTTATTAAACCTGACAGGGCACACCTGTGAAGTGAAAACCATTTCAGGTGACTACCTCTTGAAGCTCAATCAAGAGAAGAGTGTGCAAAGCAGTAATCAAAGCAAAAGGTGGCTACTTTGAAGAACCTAGAATATAAGACATATTTTCAGTTGTTTCACAATTTTGTTAAGTATATAATTCCACATGTGTTAATTCATAGTTTTGATGCCTTCAGTGTGAATCTACAATTTTCATAGTCATGAAAATACAGAAAACTCTTTGAATGAGAAGGTGTGTCCAAACTTTTGGTCTGTACTGTATGTGTAATTTTTCTTTCGTTTTGATGTTGAAAATTTTTTTAAAAAAACTTGAAAAGAAAAGAAAAAAATAATATATATATAACACAAATAGATGAGGCCAGCACTCCGGTCTTACGGTGAAAACAGTGGATCCTTTATTTCACTCAGAAGAAACCGCAACATTTCAGCTCTCTCAATGGAGCCTTTGTCAAGCAGTGAATGCAGTGCTCAATACAAGTATATATAGTGACACAATTGCTTAATTGATGTCAACAACTTATTAATCAATGTATAACAAGATACAATATATTATTTGCAATTATCATGTGCATCATATAGTGAAGTTCAAATATCAAAGAATCCAAGTGATTACATACTCATGATGTAAAAAAGTGCACATATTTGACTTATAATGCAAAAATAAGGTGTAAACGCCATATAGTGGCGTAATCACTTACAGGTGTATCTAAAAACATTCCAGTAATTATATTCCAGAAACTCTGGACCCCTTACCCCAACCACATGTATCCCGGTGGCGTCCCTCAGGTGCTGTTGCGCCTGCGTTCAGGCGAGCGCTCACACTATCGGCAGTGTGTGTGTGTACGGCGCATGCGCATCACCCAGAAGGGCACAGCGCGTCAGCGCCTACACACAGCCCACTTTCAAAAATCAAAGTGTGACACAGAGAAGCAAGATAACTACCGCACGTGTGCAGGTTGCCACAGCAACCTAAGTTGTATACATATCGGGCAAGGACCTGCCGAGGGCAACACCCCCAACATAGGACTGCTGGAAGATGTTGCCATGCTGGCGCAGAATGCGGATCGGCCCCAGACTGGCGCCATATCCATCAGCCTGCTGCCATCAACACAGCAGGTCCATTAACCCTTCAACTACCACAGGGATGGATCCAATGGATTAATTGTATAAATCGATTATTAATGGTGTACTCCATGGTCAGGTTTCAAAATGGTTTACTGAAGAGGGCACATGTCCCGGTATACCTATCAGGGCAGTGTCACCTGGGGTGTGCATAGGGCAATTCAGGAGCATGTCAGTGACCCTTTCCATCGCCCATACACCATTTAACAGCACCCTATGTCCTGAAAAAATTCACCACAATCGACGTCCATGAACACAGCTTTCTTGGCCATCCCAATCAGAACATAAAAAAATTGAAAAAAACTCTGTGCACAATAATAAAATAAAATCAACAAAACGCCACCATCCAAGGGAAAACGTGGGGGGAGAGGGTGTTCAGTGTTCATGGTTCCAATGAAGAGAGTAATCTATGAAAAAAGGGAAAAAAACATAATTAAAAGATATAAATAACAGAGCACTGTGTCTATCCTACACCACATATGGAATATCGGAACATCATGGGGAAACACTGGTGGATCAAATCACTCTGAACTCCACACTCAAACCCACTGGTCTCAAGGTTTGTAAATAGAAAATCCAAAAAAGCTCCCTACGTTTTAATAATAAGGTTCTATCGCCACCTCGTCTAGGCATGCGAACCTGTTCCACTATGCGGAAGCGAAGGTCTCTCTCATTGTGCCTCGCCTCCGAAAAATGTTTTGAAACAGGTAAGTCAAGTCTTTTTTGCCTGATAGTGTATCTGTGGTTATTGAGTCGAGTTTTTAGGTCCCACGTTGTCTCACCCACATAAAGCAGGTGGCATGGGCATTCCAAAACGTAAACCACATACGACGAATCGCATGTGAGGTACTGTTTGATTTTTACCATTTCTCCTGTCTGCGGATGTTCAAATTGAGAGCCTCTCTGCATAAGAGCACAGTTAACGCAGTTTTGACATGGACAACATCCCACCCGGGTAGACCCAAAATAGGAACTGATGATGCCTTTGTCGTACCAGCATCTGACCGGACCAATTGGTCTTTGAAGGGAGGAACATTAAATTCAGGTATTGATGGAAAGTTACTACCCAAAATAGACCAATGTTTTTTCAAAATCTGACCGATACTATTGCTGCCTACAGTGTAATTGGAGACAAATGGGATCCTAGGCTGTTTTTGTACGGACGCAGTATCCTCCTGGAGTAATATTTTCTCTATTGAGGGCTGCCACCTTCTCAATATGGGGTGTGATAATTCTATTGGGATAACCCCTGTGTTTAAATTTGTCACCCATTTCTACAAGTCTGTGCTTAGACATGTTTCCATCCTTCACTATTCTCTTCACCCTTAAGAATTGACTCAAGGGTAAAGAGTTCACCATAGCCCTAGGATGGTTGCTCAACAAGGTGTTCCTGTCTGTAGCTTTTATATATAGATCCGTGTCAAGTGCACCACCCCGGTTCCTCACCATCACATCCAGAAATTGGATCTCCTGATGTGAGAAAACCAGGGTGACCTTCACATCAGGATCAATGCCATTAAGAAAAGTACCAAAACTCAATAAGTCGCTCTCAGTACTAGACCAAAGGAGAAAGATGTCATCTATGTAGCGCCACCACCCCAGAACATGTCCAAATGTGCCATATAGATATTAGCGTAATTCGGCGCTACGTTGGAACCCATCGCGGTCCCACGTAGCTGCACGAAAAAATCATCCTGAAAAAGGAAATAGTTACACTTAAGGACAATGTCCAATAAAGAGATGAGAAAAATTTGGCAATCCAGAGAGTAATTGGTGTTCAAAAGACAGTCTCTCACCGCCCCGATTCCCCGATCATGGGAAATCGAGGTGTAGAGGCTCACTACATCAAATGAGGCAAGTATAACATTTTCAGGGAGATGAACCCGATCAATGACATTCAAGAAGTGTGTGGTGTCCCTAATATACGATTTCGCAGATATGGCGAAGGGACGCAAGATGCGATCTAGGAAAATTGCAATATTAGAGAACACAGAGTCCCTACCCGAGACGATAGGTCGTCCTGGGGGGGGAAGTGAGAGACTTGTGCACCTTAGGCAAGGTGTACAAGACCGGGGTCTTAGGTCGCTCAATGTATAAAAAGGACAATAATTTTTCATCTATGATATTTTTTTCTCTTGCTGCATCTAAAACTGATCTAATGCGTCTCAAAACATCAAACTTAGGGTCACCAGACACCTTTTCATATAATTGTACATCACTCAGTTGCCTACGTATTTCAGTAATGTAATCAGAGGTATCCATGACAACCACTGCCCCACCCTTGTCTGCAGGTTTAATTGTCAGAGAAGGGTTGTCAGACAATTCATATAGGATAAATTGTGTTTTGACACAAAGGAGGTACCCTCTAGATCTTTAAATCTACTGAGATCAGACCTAATTGCATTGATATATGTTTCCACAGCAATATGATTAACAATAGGCATAAAATCACTTTTGAGGAACAATTGTACGTCCTCAAGTCTCAATTCTGGACCATCATCAGGAATCGAGACTGAGGTCGGAGTCTGTTTATCAAATTGTACCTTAAGCTTAATTGCCCTAATAAACCTATGTATGTCCAGCTCCAATTGGAACCAGTCCACACGTGCAGTAGGGCAAAAAGAAAGTCCCGTTTCAAGCACAGACAATTGAGCAGGTGTAAGAACATGTGAGGAGACATTTACCACTGTGCTTTTCTGCGCAGGTTCATGTTCCTCTGTGGTTTCGCTTGTTTTATTTTTCCGCCATCTTTTTTGTCTCCGGCCTCCTCGTCTGGTCCGGTAGGGTCCGTGCCCAATACTAAAAAATGGGCCTCAGTGGTTGCAGAGTTCTGTACATCGGACGAAGAAATTGCAGATAATGAATTCATGGCCCTATTGGGTGATGTTTTCTTATGTTTTCCCGGGGTATGTGCGACATTTTTCATGTCACCTCTCTTCCTTTTCTGTTCGCCTTGCCAACAATAAACAAATCCCGATATGTAGTCCTCCATGTCACGTGACCATTTTTTACGTTTGGTTACTTGTAGTTCACCTCTCAATTTATCCGAATATTTATTGCAGGTAGAAATGTATTTATCAAAGTCCTCCTGTGATAATACAATCTTAAGGTCCGACTCAATCTGTGATAAGTCCGCTTTTATAATAGCAATCTCTTGCTGTAGAAACTCAACATTGAGTAATATGATATCCAAAGAGTATTTATTTGATATCTGAGCAAAGCGGGTGCAAAAGTCACTATTATTAGGAAAAAAGTCAGGTCTCAACAGAGATCGCATACCTCGTGGGATCCTGCGTAGGTGGTGGTACTCGCTTAATGTGGAAAGGTGAAGTTCCAGATTAATCACCCTCTTGGATTGTATTTCAAACTTTTTCTTGAGTTCCAAGGCTGATGGTGTGGATAAGAACGATATATCTCTCAAAACGTTCCCCATGATACGTTCCTCATCCTCCTCATAGTATCGGTCAGATTTTGAAAAAACATTGGTCTATTTTGGGTAGTAACTTTCCATCAATACCTGAATTTAATGTTCCTCCCCTTATGTCGTTTCGTCGAACCAGAAATCTCAAAGACCAATTGGTCCAGTCAGATGCTGGTACGACAAAGGCATCATTCAGTTCCTATTTTGGGTCTACCCGGGTGGGATGTTATCCATGTCAAAACTGCGTTAACTGCGCTCTTATGCAGAGAGGCTCTCAATTTGAACATCTGCAGACAGGAGAAATGGTAAAAATCAAACAGTACCTCACATGCGATTCGTCGTATGTGGTTTACGTTTTGGAATGCCCATGCAACCTGCTTTATGTGGGTGAGACGACGTGGGACCTAAAAACTCGACTCAATAACCACAGATACACTATCAGGCAAAAAAGACTTGACTTACCCGTTTCAAAACATTTTTCGGAGGCAAGGCACAATGAGAGAGACCTTCGCTTCCGCATAGTGGAACAGGTTCGCATGCCTAGACGAGGTGGCGATAGAACCTTATTATTAAAACGTAGGGAGCTTTTTTTGGATTTTCTATTTACAAACCTTGAGACCAGTGGGTTTGAGTGTGGAGTTCAGAGTGATTTGATCCACCAGTGTTTCCCCATGATGTTCCGATATTCCATATGTGGTGTAGGATAGACACAGTGCTCTGTTATTTATATCTTTTAATTATGTTTTTTTTCCCTTTTTTCATAGATTACTCTCTTCATTGGAACCATGAACACTGAACACCCTCTCCCCCCACGTTTTCCCTTGGTGGTGTCCTTGGATGGTGGCGTTTTGTTGATTTTATTTTCATTATTGTGCACAGAGTTTTTTTCAATTTTTTTATGTTCTGATTGGGATGGCCAAGAAAGCTGTGTTCATGGACGTCGATTGTGGTGAATTTTTTCAGGACATAGGGTGCTGTTAAATGGTGTATGGGCGATGGAAAGGGTCACTGACATGCTCCTGAATTGCCCTATGCACACCCCAGGTGACACTGCCCTGATAGGTATACCGGGACATGTGCCCTCTTCAGTAACCCATTTGAAACCTGACGTGGAGTACACCATTAATAATCGATTTATACAATTAATCCATTGGATCCATCCCTGCGGTAGTTGAAGGGTTAATGGACCTGCTGTGTTGATGGCAGCAGGCCGATGGATATGGTGCCAGTCTGGGGCCGATCCGCATTCTGCGCCAGCATGGCAACATCTTCCAGCAGTCCTATGTTGGGGGTGTTGCCCTCGGCAGGTCCTTGCCCGATATGTATACAACTTAGGTTGCTGTGGCAACCTGCACACGCGCGGTAGTTATCTTGCTTCTCTGTGTCACACTTTGATTTTTGAAAGTGGGCTGTGTGTAGGCGCTGACGCGCTGTGCCCTTCTGGGTGATGCGCATGCGCCGTACACCACACACTGCCGATAGTGTGAGCGCTCGCCTGACGCAGGCGCAACAGCACCTGAGGGACGCCACCGGGATACATGTGGTTGGGGTAAGGGGTCCAGCGTTTCTGGAATATAATTACTGAATGTTTTTAGATACACCTGTAAGTGATTACGCCCACTATATGGCGTTTACACCTTATTTTTGCATTATAAAGTCAAATATGTGCACTTTTTTACGTCATGAGTATGTAATCACTTGGATTCTTTGAGGATATTTAAACTTCACTATATGATACACATGATAATTGCAAATAATATATTGTATCTTGTATACATTGATTAATAAGTTGTTGACATCAATTAAGCACATTTGTCACTATATATACTTGTATTGAGCACTGCATTCACTGCTTGACAAAGGCTCCATTGAGAGAGCTGAAACGTTGCGGTTTCTTCTGAGTGAAATAAAGGATCCACTGTTTTTACCGTAAGACCGGAGTGCTGCCTCATCTATTTATGTTACCTATTTGAATCCTGTCATCCCAGATTATACGGTGTGCTAGCACCTGGCTACCTGTAGCGCTGCTATTTCGTTTTTCGTCTGTATATATATATATATATATAGTTTATTTTTTTTTCCCATCATATTTGGACCCCTATAACTTCTTTGTAGTTATGTATACAGCGCTGTATGAGGGCTCATTTTTTGCGGGGTGATGTGTACTTTTTATTGATACCATTCTGGGATGTATATGGCTTTTGATCACTTTTTATTTAATTTTTTGTTGAAGGAGAAGAGACCAAAAAAATGGAAAATCGGCCATTTTCACCCTTTTTCCATACGGGATTTATCATTTTATATTTTGATAGTATGGGCATTTACGCACGCGGTAATACCTATAATGTGTATTTTTTTTATTTTTTTACATTTTTCATTCTCATTTTGGGGAAAGGGGGGTGATTTATATTTTTTTATTTGCAAAAACTTTATTTTTTACACTTTTTTATAGTTCCCATAGGGAATTGGTCGTTGATCCAAGGAGTTATTCTGATTGGAGTCGGGAAGAAATTTTTTTCCCTAAAGTGGGGAAAATTGGCTTCTACCTCACAGGGTTGGACGGGCAGATGTCTTTTTTTGGCCTTATAAACTATATTACTATGTTATTATGTAGGGGACTATAAAAATCAATCATTTGATTGCTGTTATCATAGACTTCAATGCACTTGCATTGGAGTCTATGATGATTTTACTACTTTCCTATGGAGCCCTATTACAGGCAAGGGCTCCATATTAAAGACTGTGCAGCAGCCTCGTGTCATAGATTATGACAGGGGCTGCAGTACACAAGCTCCGGCTCCTCCAATCGCCGAATGGGGGAGCCGGAGCATAACCGTAAGCGCGTACTTCCCTTCAACAACATTTTGCTCTCTTGCAGCACAGGCTTTGAAAAGACTACACAAAAAAACTGTGCGGTTTTTGCAACATACCTGCATTCAATGCGTTTTCTTTCAGCAATACATGTATGGTGCTGGAGTGATGTGTAAACATGGCGCCTGCTCGCACATGCAGCGAGCACCATGGCAAGCAGGCTAATTACCATGACCGGCAATAATGCAGATTGCGGTAATTAAAGGCTTTAGATGCCATGATCAAGTGAGATCACGGCATCTAAATGCACAAAAACCCAGAAGCTCGCGCTTCTGGGCTTCCTACCGGCACCCCCTGAGGCTAATGGGGGCATTGGTAGTTGCGCTGAACACTATCAGCCTTGCTGATGAGGCTGATAGTGTTGATGCTGCAATTCTTATTTTGAAAATTCCTGATAGTACAAAATGAAAAATTAAAAAGCATAATTTATAGGCTCATATATAAGCTTCAAAAATCACAAAAAAGTTAAAAAATTAAAAATAAGAAAATATGAAAGTTTAAATCACCCCCCTTTCCATATAATTAAAAAATACCTAAATAACAATAAATATAAACATCATGGGTATCACTGCGACCGAAACTGGCCATACTATAAAAAAATTCCAATACGGCAAATGGCATAACGGAAAAAAGTGTCAAAATGGCCGATTTGCCATTTTTTCATTGCTTCTCTTACCCCCAAAAAATGTAATAAAATGTGGTCAAAAAGTCACGCACACTCGGGGACAAAGCCTAACTGCTCAGCAAGACGGATGCATATGTGTGAACTCCTCGCTGCACTATCCTGCCGACTAGTCTATTTCGCGGCTACCCTGACTGTACCATGGTTAAAATTGGCAAAGACGAGGCCAAAGACAAAGCGGACCAGATGAAGCATGATCGTGGCCGATCGGACATGGAGAAATACCTCCGCAGGAAAACCAATGCGCCTCTGGCCGGGACTGGCTAGATGGCGCCGGATGAGCAGGCGGAGTAGGAGGGGAGCTAAGGCCTTGATGCAGATAACATTCTGGAAGCTAGTCCAGCAGTATCCTCAAACGACCCAGCTCCAGTCTCCCACCAACTCCTACAGCAAGCCCTGACTCAAGCATTAGCCCCAGTAATGCATGAGCTGGCTGAAATTAAGAGTGACATTAAGCATATTGTACATAGGGTGGAAACCTGACATCATATTTGCTGACCTCCTGGGTGAGGGGCGGGTCTCTAAGATCACAGTTGAACACATTCACAGATCCCTTAGGCTGAAGCCCAAGAAAGGTGAACCACCGAGGGATGTAGGCTGTGGACTTTTAAGTTAAGACACCGCTGCACTCCTTAAACCTGCCAGAGAGAAGATGGAGGTTCTCTTTGAAGGCAAAAAAATCTTCCTATTCCAAGATTTGCCTTCAACCCTCAGCAAACGGCGCGTGCTGCGCCCTTTAAGGGATTGCCTCAAATCCAACCAGATTGCTTTTAAGGTTTTTTTTTTCCTTTTGGACTCGCCTTTGTCACTAATGGCGAGAAATGCATGGGCCATACGCCTGCCGACTAGAGATGAGCGAGCATGCTCGGCCGAGCGTACTCGGGAGCAATTTTCGAGTAGTAGCGTACGCATTTTAT
Organism: Rhinella marina; assembly: GCA_900303285.1. NCBI lineage: Eukaryota > Metazoa > Chordata > Amphibia > Anura > Bufonidae > Rhinella > Rhinella marina. The sequence continues at coordinate 126,037 of ONZH01002148.1, read as the reverse complement.
AATCTGTACGCTAATGCATACGCATCTTATAATCTGTACACTAATGCGTACGCATCTTATAAATTTGTACGCTAAATGCGTACAAATTATAAGATGCTTACAGATTAGAAGATGCGTACGCTACTACTCGAAAATTGCTCCCGAGTACGCTCGGCCGAGCATGCTCGCTCATCTCTACTGCCGACCTTTCAGCCTCATGGTCGCTGTTGTGGATCCCTCTGGTGGAAATCCCCTCCTGGATGCCAGTAGCGACGCTCTACACGTCATTGCCAGACCTACCAGGACGATGGATAAAGGCGGGCAGAAGAAAAGGCCAAACTCCAAGACCCAAGATGCTGGATAGCAGTTTCCCCATATGGCAGGAACTACACAGGTGGGATTTGCAGTTACAGGGGGTAGAGAGTCCCCTTCAGTAACCTTTTGTGGGCAATTTGTCTATACTGATGACCCCCAACGGGGGACTTCAACATCTATTCCCCCCCCAGGAAGAGATAACCTGGTGTGGCGATCACTTCTTACGGCGCTACTGCGCATTATAATGTTTTCATACTCGGATGAAGAGTTCAGTTTATTTTTGTTCCTAATTATGACTTATGTGTATTGTTTTATGTGTCCCCCCTGCATCCCCTCTTCTCTCCCCGAGTGGCACAAATCTAGCTTTGGGTATACCGTAGTACTTCCTTTTTATGATGGCTAGTATCAAGTGTATTTAATGCTAGGGGCTTAAACACCCAGCTGAAAAGATCCCAAACCGTTCGCCTCCAGAAGAAGGCACAAGTCAATATTTGTTTCCTCCAGGAGACACACTTCAATGCAGGACGTGCGCCTTCTTTGCCTCCGGCTCATTTCCAGCCATGGTATTATAGCTCTTCTATGAAGGCGTCTCGCAGGGCGGGGGTGGTGGTCGCCAAGCATGTACCTTTTACACATATGCTCACCCAGGCAGACCCCGAGGGTCATTATATTTTTGTGAAAGGGAAAATTGGGGGACATATAGGAATCCTAATATGGTCCCAATAGAGGACAACATTGGCTCAGGAACACCTTGAAACGCCTAGATCAATTTGCTGAGGACGTCAGGTTAGTAGGAGACTTTAATGTAGCACTGTCCCCTACTCTAGACACATCTGGAGGCTCCTCAGTACACTCACAGGCATCCCTGGGGCACATTAACAAAACATTCTCTGATTCCTGCTTGGTTGATGATTGGCAGCTGCTTAACCTGACCGCGCGGGACTATCTTTTATATTCTGCACAATTCTTTTCAACGTTTGGACTATGTTTTTATATCGAACAAGCACATAGAAATGCTTCAACATGTAACTGTTGAACCTATCACACTGTCGGATCATGCTCCCGTCTCGGCCTCAGTGATCTTTACTAATCTACCACCCAGACAATGAATGTGGCGTTTGAATGAAACGCTGTTAGATAAAGAGGCTGATTTAAGATCTCTACATAAAAGACTGCAGCTGTTATTTCAGGAGAACACCCCTGCTGATACGTCAGTAACAACAATGTGGAAAGCGCATAAGGCAGTGATGAGGGGGGAGTTTATTACTCAAGGAGAGACAAAAGTTACTCCACTCTCTGATAGCTACTATAATCTCTGCATAAACAAACTAAAGCCCTAAAGGCTCATGAAGAATTGCTGTGGCTGAGACGGGAACTGAAAGACCACCTTAATGTGTGCCATGCAAAGGCATATCAATATTTTAAATACCTCTTCTATGCCTATGGACACTAAACTTATGTTCAGACTTATAAAGCAAAGGCGAGACTCCACCTATATTGCTTCTATTAAGCAAAAAAGAGGTACACTGGTCTCAAAGACAACGGACATAGTGGATGCTTTTCAGGAGTTCTACAGAGATCTGCACAATCTTAGTGAATCTGGGGAGTTATCTAGAGCAGGCTCTTGTTCAGACATAGATAAATTCCTGAACAAATTACACATACCCTCTCTATCTGCGGAGGATGCAGAGACTCTGATCAAACCAATAACAGAGGAAGAAGTCAGGAAGATTATAAAATCAATGCCATAGGGGAAGAGCCCTGGTCCGGATGGATTCCCTGTGGGATATTACAAGAAATCTTTGCCAGTTCTATTACCCCAGCTGATTGGTGTAAATCCCTCTTTTCTGGTACTCACCTTCACAAACAATCATTGGAAGCTGAGGAATAAGAAATCATAATCCAGGTTTTGGACATGATTTAATGACAGCCATCTGCTGGCACCTAGCAGATGGAGTCGACACTGCAGGGGTCCTATCTTCAAAGCAGGTCACTTGTATGTCACTTGTATACAATTAACACCTTGTCCAGACAATGCGGAACCAAACGCCTTTCATAGGAAGAACCCTCAGCAGGGGGCTATCAACCTGTTAGCCATGATAGTCACTTCCCAGACATATCGGAGCCAGGAATTAAAAAAGAATTATGGATCTGTTCATCACAAACCGAACCCAATCATATTTTCGTGAGGAGGGAACAGAGAGGGACAGGTACATGTCCATAAGTTAGCGATCACATGTCAGTAAGCCGAGATACGGAGATCTCCAAGCAAGAACCTGATAAGCGTGTCGTGTTTGGTCTCCACCTGTAGCCGGAAATCTGGCAGGTCAGTTGGTACCAGAACCCTTTCTCTGTGACCTCCCGGGTCTGGAGCTATGGGTGGGCCATATTGGTTTTGTGGAGCTTTCGGCCACCAGAACTGGGACGGACGGGGGGGGGGGGGGGGGGGGGTTTTGACTCCTCCGGGGGAAGAAGGGGAGTGGCCGGCTGCAGGATAAAAGGCCCCAGGAAACAAAGGTCTCTGAAGGGGATGTCACCCAGAGCATGGTGTTTGGAGGGACCCTTGGACAAGAGTCTGAGATCACTGCCCTCTATGTTGTTACAGCCAGGCCTTACAGCAACCCAGAAATCATCTTAACGGACTATGCATCTCTCTGGTAACTGACTATTGTTCTGTTCAATTCTGTTGTACCATACCACTTGTATTTGCATAACTGACCATTGTATCCATCTCCTGTGTACATAGTATATCTAGTGAGCCCTTAAGGCAATTAATTATATAAGTTAATCTTGTGCTGTTCTTGTATCTCGATCACGTATCCCCACATCCGTGTTCTCGGTATTACTGTTATATGCTACCAGGGTTGGCTGCTCACTAGATATAATCCGTTAACGGACTGGAGTTATATCAAACGAGAGCTGGTGGCAGTACTACTGGGCTGATAGACTCGGTTTCGCTGGTGATAGCGAAAAGGGTCTCTCAGCTGGTCAGGATTGTGAGTGAGCTTAGCGCCACACATGGAATCGTGCGGGCTACCCTCTCTCTCCCTTTCGGTGCCTGACTGTGCCCGCGTGGACAGGAGGCGTCTGTGAAAAAAAAAAAAAAAGGTGCCGTACGTAACCTTCCACACCCCGAGGGGGTGTGCAACGTCACATGTTTGTAGTCAAAGACTGAACCGTACCACATGATCCCCACTTAAGCACGCGTAGGGTGGGGTTGCGGGTCCGGTTCGTCACATATTGGTGGCATCAGTGGGATCGAGATAATAGTGTGTTGGAGTGTGGGATACATACTCCCAAACACTAAACAGTCTGTGTGCAAATACAATAAGGTGTGTGTGAGTGTGTGCGTGCATCAGGTTGCAGTCTGTGTCAGTGATCAGCGGTGACATTGATGGCCAATAGCACAAGAAGAAAGGCTAAGGAGATGGCTGAGGCTATGACCGATGGCATGGAGGACGCAGTCAAGATAAGGGGCCAAAAGGAGGTGGAAGGCAACTTTTTGCAAGGCGAGGGGGGAGCACAGCCAAAGCTCCGGCCCACGGGGGGCCGATCTCCACCTGCCCATCCCCCCAGCCAGGCTCAGATGTCCTCCTGCAAGCTGCTGTGGTCAGTCTCCAGGCGGGGGATCGGGCCACCTACGAGACTCTCTGTGCAGCATATAGCGAGCAAGCAGAGGCTGCAGAGCGTTGAGAGCAAGCAGAACGAGAACGTTGAGCGCAAGCACAGGCCGAGCACGAGCACCAGCTGCGGTAAACTACAGCTCCAGCTCCAATTGCAGCAGCCATCCCCAACCCAATGTAAGTCTCCAGAGATCCGGGTCCCAAAGCTACGGGCAGAGGACTTTCCTCTACTGGACAAAGATGTGGACTTGGAAACCTTTTTGTTGGCATTTGAAACTGCCTGCCATCAGTACCAGCTGCCGGAGGATCAATGGGTACGATTCCTAACGCCACGTCTCAGGGGAAAAGCCCTGGAAATCTTCGGGTATCTGCCCAGCGAGACCATCCTGAGCTATGAGGATATCAAGCAGGCTCTGGTCCGGCAGTACAATTTGACCTCTGAGACATACCAGAAGAAGCTCCCGAGTTTGCAGCGGGGCCCTACCCAGAGCTGGGCCTTGACAATTTTCCGTGGGCCAGGCCGTGGCCATGGGACTTAGAGACACCGGCGCTGAGATGACTTTGGTACGGCCTGAACTGGTGGCGCCACAAGATTTGGTGCCCGGGAGATCATTGTTGACTCCGGGATAGGAGGAGAAGAACCAGCGCTGCCTGTCGCCAAGGTCTATTTGGACTGGGGCGCCGGTTGAGGAGTAAGGGAGGTGGGGGTATCCTCCAATATCCTTGCCAGTGTTTTGCTGGGGACGGACTTGGGGTGGCTTGTGTCTAAGTACATGGCCACTGACACCCCAGAGTCCGATTCCCCATAAGGTGATGTAATGTCCACTCTTGATGCTACTGATAGTTTACAGAACATGCCTGGTAATGGTGATGTGGGATGTAATGAGTGCCTCTTCCCTCAGTGGGGAGGTGGTCATTTACGCCAGCTTTGCTGAGGCCCCAGGGTGTGGCCAGTGAGCAGGCTGGGACCTGTTGTCCTCAGTAGTGGCTACTGAGGGGACAAGCAGGGGCAGACAGCTGTGGGGAAGGAGGATGCAAATGAGTTTTGGGCTGTTCCAGGAGAAGGGCTCCCAGTTAAGGCCTCAGTGCAGGGTTCCTACACCACTGGTATGTCAGAGGGCCAGGTTAGTCCGTCTGGACTGGCGACTTGGTCGGAAGCCAAGGGGACGCAGGCGTTACCGGCGGTGGCAGCGGCCGTAGCTGCTGTCACGCGCAGTGGGAGAGCCAGGATCCTAGGGGCCCCTCAGGGGTCTGATGGCTTTCCCACTTCTGACCAAGTGGCTGCAGAGTCAGGCGGAGGCCAGGAGACAGTTCCCGAGGATCTGACAGAGGACGTGGCAGTCTCGTCAATTGTGGCCACGTCCAGTCAGGGGTTTCAGGCGGCGTTAGCAGCTGACACTAGCCTAAATGCTCTCAAGGAGCAGGCGGCACATCCTCCCTCGGACTCCAACCTTTAGCGAGTGGTCTGGGACTAGGGAAGACTGTACCGGGTCACGGTCCAGCAGGATTCGCAGGAGGCGTGGCCCAGGGACTGACAGTTAGTGGTACCCTATCCGTTCAGGGGGGAGTTGTCGCAGATCGCACATGAGATTCTGATGGCCGGACACCTAGGGGTCACTAAAACAAAGGCCAGACTGGCCCAGCATTTCTACTGGCCAAAGATGGGGGCCGATGTGACTAGCTACTCCCGTTCGTGCGACACCTGCTAGAGGGTGGGGAAGGCGGGGCCTCGCCCCAAAGCCCCTCTGGTAACCCCCCCCATCATTGATGAGCCTTTCAGGAGGGTGGCTGTGGATCTGATTGGACTGCTGTCCATTCCCAACAGCTCCGGGAAACGCTTTGTACTACAGTAGTAGACTACGCCACCCAGTACCCGGAAGCAGTGGCCTGGTCATCCATTTGGGCTGACAAGTTGGCCACCACCCTCCTGGAGATTTTCTCCCGAGTGGGCTTTCACCGACTGGGGGACTCAGTTCATGTCGCAGCTGATGGAGTCCCTCTGTAAGCAGATACAGGTGCAACATCTGGTGACCAGCCCGTATCACCCACAGATGAATGGCCTCTGTGCACGGTTTAAAGGCACCCTGAAGCAGATGCTTAAGATGTTGGTCAACTCCCACGGGAGCGACTGGGAGTGGTATCTTCCATACCTGCTGTTTGCATACCGGGAGGTTCCACAGGCCTCAACAGGGTTCTTGGCCTTTGAGCTCCTGTACGGCCGACGCGTACAGGGTCCCATGGCTTAGCCACCCATGGGGTGTTAGTCGTTGAGTATGTCATGCGTTTTCGCGACAAGATGCAGGCCTTGTCGCGGCTGGTGCACGAGAATATGGCGCAAGCCCAGGCAGACCTGAAGCGGTGGTACGATCAGAATGCTTGTGAAAGGACCTACCAGGTGGGTCAAAAGGTGTGGATACTGGGTCTCCGTGCCGCAGGAAAAGCTTCAGGCGGCCTGGGAGGGCCCCTACCTCGTGCACCAGCGGCTCAATGCCGTAACGTACCTGGTCACCCTGGACCCCGCCCGGGGAAGGCGGAAGGCCTTCCACGTGAACATGATGAAGACACATCATGAGAGGGAGGCTTGTGCCCTCCCTGTATTCAACCTCTCCGAGGAGGGGGAGGAGGATACCCTCCTGAACATGTTTGCCCAGGTTAAGGCGGGTGGGTCTATTGAGGATGTGGTGGTGGGCCAACAGCTCCTGGAGGACTAACGGTCCCAGCTATGGGCCACACTTCATCCCTTCTGGGGCTTGTGCAGCAACAAGCCTGGAAGGACAGATTTGGCCGTCCATCACGTGGACACCGGGGATCACCCCCCTATCCGGCGTTCAGCCTATTGGGTCTCCTTGGAGGTGCAGCAGCACATGCGCCAGGAGATTGACGAAATGCTGAAGCTGGACGTCATCCAGGCATCCAACAGCGCTTGGGCCTCGTCCCAAAGAAAGGCCGGACGACCTGGTTCTGCCTGGACTACAGGGGACTCAATGCTGTCACGGTCACTGATGCATACCCAATGCCACGCATCGATGACCTGCTCGATCAGTTGGCCGGGGCCAAGTACCTGACCATCATGGATCTGAGCCGGGGGTATTGGCAGATTCCCCTGACACGTGAGGCACGGGAACGCTCTGCCTTCATCACCCCCTTTGGATTGTAAGAGTCTATAGTGATGCCGTTTGGCATCAAGAATGCCCCTGCCACTTTTCAGCGGATGGTCAACACACTGCTTAAGGGTACGCGGTCGTGTACCTTGGACGACATTGCCATCTTCAGTCCCACATGGCAGGTGCTCGGGCGCATCCGCCAGGCAGGCTTGATCGTGAAGCCGGAAAAGTGCCAGATGGGCAAGAGCGAGGTCCATTACCTGGAGCACTGGGTAGGCGTGGGGGCTTTGAAGCCGGAGCCCGGGAAAGTGGATGCCATAGCATCCTGGCCCACCCCCAGGACCAAGAAACAGGTGATGTCCTTCCTGGGCACTGCTGGTTACTATAGGAGGTTTGTTTCTCACTATAGTAGCCTGGCGAAGCCTCTGACGGACCTCACCAAAAAGAAGCTGCCCTTCGCAGTCGATTGGACAAACGACGAGACGGCCTTCCAGGCGCTGAAGGCCTTACTCTCGAGCTTCCCTGTACTCCAAGCGGCCGACTTCACGCGGCCGTTTATAGTACAAACCGACGACAGTGATTTTGGCCTCAGTGCTGTGCTCAGCCAGGTTGACACTAAGGGCCAGGAAGACCCCGTTTCGTACCTTAGTCGGAAGCTCCTGCCGAGGGAGGTGGCCTACTCCACGATGGAGAAGGAGTGCCTGGCAATTGTCTGGGCACTGCAACGGTTGCAGCCTTACCTATACAGGCACAACTTCACCGTGAAGACAGACCACAACCCCCTCAGTTGGTTAAACTCCGTATCCGGGGCGAATGGGAGGTTGCTATGCTGGTGCCTCGCTCTCCAGCAGTATCACTTTACCATTCGCCACAGGAAGGGCCGTGACCACGGGAATGTGGACGGATTATCTCGACAAGGAGAGGGTATGGATGGGCGCACGGGGGAACACAGGAGTGTGCTGCCCCCTGGCGCCCTCTAAAGGAGGGAGGTGTGCGGAATAAGAAATCATGATCCAGGTTTTGGACATGATTTGATCACAGCCATCTTCAAGACATGATTTAATCACAGCCAGCTGCTGGCACCTAGCAGATTGAGTCGACAGCGCAGGGGTCCTGTCTTCAAAGCAGGTCACTTGTATGTCACTTGTATACAATTCACGCCTTGTCCAGAAAATGCGGAACAAAACACCTTTCAAAGGAAGAACCATGACAGTCACTTTCCAGACATGGAAGCCAGGAATTAATAAAGAATTATGGACTATCTGTTCATCACAAACCGAAGCCAATCATATTTTCGTGAGAGGCTGAGATCACTGCCCCCCATGTGGTTACAGCCAGGCCTTACAGCAACCCAGAAATCATCTTAACGGACTATCCATCTCTCTGGTACCTGACTATTGTTCTGTTCAATTCTGTTGTACCATACCACTTGTATTTGCATAACTGACCGTTGTATCCATCTCCTGTGTACATAGTATATCTAGTGAGCCCTTAAAGCGATTAAATATATAATTTAATCTTGTGCTGTTCTTGTATCTCAATCACGTATCCCCCACGTCTGTGTTCTCGGAATTATTGTTATATGCTACCAGGGTTGGCTGCTCACCCGATATAATCCGTTGGAGTTATATCAAACGAGAGCTGGTGGCAGTACTACTGGGCTGACTCGGTTTCGCTGGTGATAGTGAAAAGGGTCTCTCAGGTGGTCAGGATTGTGAGTGAGCTTAGCGCCACGCAGGGATTGCATGGGCTACCCTCTCTCCCTTTCGGTGCCTGCCTGTGCCCGCGTGGACAGGAGGCGTCTGTGAAAAAAACCTTTGCCGTACGTAACCTTCCACACCCCGAGGGGGGCATAGAACGTCACGTGTTTGTAGTCAAAGCCTGAACCGTACCGCGTGATCCCCACGTGAGCACGCGTAGGGCAGGGTTGCGGGTCCGGTTCGTCACATAAATGCCATTGGGGAAGAGCCCTGGTCCGAATGGATTCCCTGTGGGATATTACAAGAAATCTTTGCCAGTTCTATTACCCCAGCTGATTGGTGTAAATCCCTCTTTTCTGGTTCTCACCTTCACAAACAATCATTGGAAGCAATAGTTACCATCCTTCCTAAAGAAGGGAAGGACGTACAACACTCCAGGAGCTATAAACCCATATCACTATTACATGTGGATGTAAAAATTTGGGCAAAACTATTGGCTAAGAGGCTTAGTGCCTATCTCCCTAAACTCATACATCCAGGCAGGGTTCGTCCCTGGTAGAGAAGGGAACCACAACTCTTGCAGGCTTATCACAGCCATTCAAATAGCTAGGAAGACAAGACAACCATTGGTTCTACTAGGAGTAGATGCAGAGAAGGCCTTTGACAGGGTCAATTAAGACTTCCTGCAAAAGACATTATTACTAGAGATGAGCAAGCACTAGAATGCTCGGGTGCTCGTTATTCAAATCGAATTTTTCCCGATGCTCGGGTGCTCATTTCGAATAACGAACCCCATTGAAGTCAATGGGAGACTCCAGCATTTTTTGCAGGGGACCGGGGCTCTGCATAGGGAAGGTTGCGTGAAAACCTGGAAACCTCAGAAAATGATGGAAACACCACGGAAATGGACAGGAAACAGCAGGGGCAGCATGCATGGATGCCTCTGAGGCTGCCTAATCATACCATTACCCCACATTCTGGCCAACAGCCTTGGGGTGACCCTCAAGACAATTGTGCTGACCCAGACCAAGATGGGCAAGGCACATGCGCTGGCACATGTTAGGAAAGCATAGTGACCAAGTTAGACTCAGGTGGCAGGTGAAGCACCCAAAAATTTAGCCTGACACAGCATGGCAGTGACACCACCAATGCCTTGGTCAGACTGAGATTGCAGTCAAATGTCTGTAGGTGAGCCTCCCAAAAATTTGTTTTGGAGTGTCCGAAGTTGACCCTTCTAAAAAATTGTTTTGGAGTGTTTGTAGTTGACCCTCCTGTAAAATATTTTTTTTGTTTTTCCTGTTATTAGTTTATGTACAACCCATGGCTGGCATGGTGGGAATATATAGGTTTGCTTCACAGACGGTCCACTGCACCGTTACATTTTCTTCATCATTGCCAATTACTTTTTCACCAACTGGCAATGATAAAGGGGAAGGTGAATCCAATGCCGAAGAAAAGTGTCATCCTCCTACAAGTCTCCACTTGTTCTCAATTGAAAAGGGGATGTTCTTGCCGGGACCTTCTTCATAGTGGCCGCTTCTGCGGACGACAGAGGTGGTGTACCTACGGACAGCCTGACCGAACATGATGGCAGACGGGGAGACACTCCCTGATGTAAAATTGTTTTTTTGAGTGTCTGTATTTGACGCTACTAAAAAATTTATTGGAGAGAGGGCCTGTAGGTGGCCCTCCGTAAATATTGTTTGTATAGAGCGCCAGTTGGCCCTCAGAAACATTGCCTGTTGGCTCAGCGTTTCTGTGCGAAGAGGAGGAGGAGGGGTTGGAGGAAGAGGCATAATAAGTCTGAGAAACTGTGACTGAGGTAGGCCCTGCAATCCTTGGTGTGGGCATTACATGAGTGGCCCCAGGGTCAGACTCGATCCCAGCCTCTACCAAGTTAACCCAATGTGCTGTCAGGGAGATATAGTGTCCCTGCCCGCCAGCACTTGTCCACGTGTCCGTGGTTAGGTGGACCTCTTCACTAACCGCGTTGGTCAGGGCACGGATGATGTTCTGTGACACGTGCTGGTGTAGGGCTGGGACGGCACATCGGGAAAAATAGTGGCGACTGGGGACCAAGTACCGAGGGACAGCCACCGCCATCAGGTTGCGGAAAGCCTCAGTCTCTACCAGTCTATAGGGCAGCATCTCCAGGCTCAAGAATTTGGAGATGTGGACGTTTAGGGCTTGGGCATGTGGGTGGCTGGAATTGTTTTTGCCCTCAAATGTCTGCTGCAAAGACAGCTGAACGCTGCACTGCGACACATTGGTGGAGGTTGTGGAGGATCGTGCAGGTGAATGGGTGGTTGTAGGGCGGGAGGCGCTCGTGCCGGGGTTCTGGGCGGGGGGTGGACTCGCCGAGCCAGCATGTGACACAGGGGAAGGGGCAGTGGTGTGACCCGCAGGAGGTGAACAGCCTTGGTTCCACTGAGTCGGGTGTTTAGCACTCATATGCCTGCGCATGCTAGTAGTGGTTAGGCTGGTAGTGGTGGCTCCCCTGCTGATCTTGGGTGTGACACAGGTTGCACACCACAGTCCATCGGTCATCCTCAGTTTCTTTAAAAAACCTCCAGACTTGTGAACATCTAGGCCTCGGCACGGGAACTTGACTCCATGAAACAGTTGCTGATCTACCTGCTCTGGCCCTGCTTCTCCCTCTGGCCACCCCACTGCCTCTTCCAACCTGTTCTGGTGCTGCACTTGCCTCCACTTCAGTTGGATTACCAACCCAGCTCGGGTCGGTCACCTCATCATCCACCAGCTCTTCCTCCGATTCCTCACTCTGCTCCCCCCTCAGACTTACTGCCCTGACAACAACATCACTGTCTGACAACCGTGTCTCATCATCATCAGACACCTCTTCACGCACTACTTGCACTAAGTCCACACTCTCATCACCCACAGACTGTGAAAGGTCTAAATTTTGGGCATCGGGACAGAGCAACTGCTCAGGTTGCTGTTGAGCAGTGGTTTGTGTCTCTGGGTAGGGTCCTGAAAAGAGTTCCTGTGAGTATGCCAGATCTGAATCCATACTTTCTGTGGGGGGGGCAGGCTGGGGGGAAGGAGGTTGAGCTGGAGGAGCCTGAGGTCTACTCCCTTGGCTAGCGTGGGTGGACTGCGTGGAAGAATGGGTGGTGGATAAATTACTGGACGCATTGTCCGCCATCCACGTCATCACCTGTTCGCACTGTTGTGGTTTCAATAGTGGTGTACCACGTGAACCAGTAAGTTGCGAGATGAAGCTAGGGAGCGAAACTCTGCGGCGTTCCACTGCTCCCTCATCAACATGTACTGTGTCACCCTGCCCAGGACCACGGCCTCTGCCCCCTACACTACTTGAATGCCCACGCCCTCGTCCCTTAGCCCTTGGGCTCAACATTTTGTATGTTCACTTCAATGTATGATATATAACAGAGAAAAAACGTAGTCTTTAGACGGCGGCTTTTGTACCGCATACCACTCAATTTGTCGCTGCACTGTATAATTTCAAAAAGAGAGAGAAAAGACGTAGTGTTTAGATGAAGGCTTTGGGCCCGCAAACCACTCAATTTGTCCCTGCACTGTATAATTTGAAAACTGAGAGAAAAGACGTAGTGTTTAGATGGCGTTTTTTGTCCTACAAACCACTCAATTTGTCGCTGCACTGTATAATTTGAAAACAGAGAAAAGACGTAGTGTTTAGATGTAGGCTTTAGGCCTGCAAATCACTGAATTTGTCGCTGCACTGCATAATTTGAAAACTGAGATAATAAACGTAGTGTTTAGAGGGCGGTTTTTGTCCCGCAAACCACTCAATTTGTCGCTGCACTGTATAATATATAACTGAGAAAATAAACGTATTCCCTAGACTGACGCTAATGTACAGTACACTACATAATTGTTCACTGGACTGTAGTGTATATCACTGAGAGAAAAAACGTATTCACTAGACTGTACTACAGATCCCAGCAAGCCAAGGTGCAGCAGCAGCAAAAATGAGTACTGAGAGGGCTTTGGGCAATTTCTTTTGGGTCTGTGTGGACCACGTGCTGTCCCTTCTACCACCAGCGTGCAGCCAAGATGGCGGTAGCTGCACTACAAGTCCCAGCCAGCAGCAGACCCCCCCCCAAAAAAAAAACATGCTTGTAGCCCTTAGAAGGGTTGTTGGGTTCTTTGGGGATGATTCCTGCCTAACCAACATCTAAATTGAGGCCCTAACAGCGTGCAGCCAAGATGGCGGTAGCTGCACTACAAGTCCCAGCCAGCAGCCTGGAGGAGACCAAAAAAAAAAAAAAAAAAGGTGCTTGTAGCCCTTAGAAGGGCTGTTGGGTTCTTTGTGGGCAATTCCTGCCTAACCAACATCTAAATTCAGGCCCTAACACTCTCCCTGACAGACAGCAGCTCTATCCCTAATCTCATACAGACGGCGAATGAGGCGAGCAGCGCGGGACCAGATTCTTATATTCCCAGGTCATCTGATCTGGCCAGCCAATCCCTGCTATCGACTTGTAGGGGCCCCACGTGATGCTAGGAGGTACCAAAGACTCTCCTGCGTGTTCATTGGCTGAAAAAAAGCGCCTAACATGCAGGAAGAGGAAGTTGCCATTTCCTCGAGGATAGCGATATGCTCGCCCGAGTAGCGAGCATATGCGAATACCCTAATGCTCAAACGAGCACCAAGCTCGGACGGGCATGTTCGCTCATCTCTAATTATTACATTTTGGAATACCAGAAAGATTCCTACAGGCAATTAGATCTTTATATAGTGACCCAAGTGCCAAAGTTAAGATTAGTGGGAATGTGGCTTTCGCTGACGATCTGCTCATCAAAAAGTTGGGAGAAGATCGAGATAGAACATGGTTTGAGAAATTAGTGCATAAGAGGACTGTCCCACTCAAATTGATCTCACTTTTTTACCATTCCTTGCTGACGCCAAGTGTGAGGAATGTGGAATTATGATGATGGTAGCCACAATCTAATCCCAGCAATTTGCTGTCAGATAGCAGATAGAGTAAATCCCGCAGGGGTCCTGCCTTCAAAGCAGGCCACATGCGTACATCTCACACCTCAATCAGACAGCACAGAGGCCAAGTCATCCTACAGGAAAATCCCCTCAGAAGGGGGTGTCAGTTGCTGCCCGGATCACTCAAAAATCCCAGACATTATGGAACCAGGAGTTCATAAGAAACTATGAATTGCCTTTCCATCACAAGCATAAACCAGTTACATATCTGTGACACAGGGGCCAAGACGGTCATGCCCTTGCTCGTAGTTTGGCGGCAACATGCTAGGAAAGGGAGATACACAGATCTCCAAGCAGGAACCTAATAATGGCGCCATGTTTGGTCTCCACTTGTAGCCGGAACCCAGGCGGATCTGTTGGTACCAGAACCATTTCCCTGTCACCTTCTGGTCTGGAGCTATGGGCCACAATGGGTTTGGTGGGTCTTTTGGCTACCAGAACTGGGAAGGGAGGGTGAACTCCTCCCAGAGGGAGGGGAGTGACAGACTACAGGTGAAAAAGCCCACATAGGCCAGAGGCCAACATCTTTCTCCGAAAGGGGGTCACATCGAGTAATGTGTTTGGAGGGACCGTGGACCAACTGCTGACATCACGCCCCCATGTCACTACAGCCAGGGCTTACAGCAACCCAGGACTCATCATTATTCAAAGGACTATTCATCTACCTGGTAACTGATTATTGCTCTGTTTAACCCTGTTGTGTCATACCACTTGTATTTGCACATCAGACCTCTGTATCTATTCTATGTAACATAGTAACATAGTTTATAAGGCCGAAAAAAGACATCTGTCCATCCAGTTCGGCCTGTTTTCCTACAAGTTGATCCAGAGGAAGGCAAAAAAAACCCCTGTGAGGTAGTAGCCAATTTTCCCCACTTTTGAGAAAAAAATTCCTTCTCGACTCCAATCAGGCAATTAGAATTACTCCCTGGATCAAGGACCCATCTCTAGTAACTATAACCTGTAATATTATTACCCTCCAGAAATACATCCAGGCCTCTCTTGAACTCTTTTAGTGAACTTACCATCACCACCTCCTCAGGCAGAGAGTTCCATAGTCTCACTGCTCTTACCGTAAAGAATCCTCTTCTATGTTTGTGTACAAACCTTTTTTCCTCCAGACGCAGAGGATGTCCCCTCGTCACAGTCACAGTCACAGTCCTGGGGATAAATAGATCATGGGAGAGATCTCTGTACTGACCTCTGATATACTTATACATAGTTATTAGATCTCCCCTCAGTCGTCTTTTTTCTAAAGTGAATAAGCCCAATTTTGATATTCTTTCTGGGTACTGTAGTCCACCCATTCCAGTTATTACTTTAGTTGCCCTCCTCTGAACCCTCTACAGCTCTGCTATGTCTGCCTTGTTCACAGGAGTCCAGAACTGTACACAGTACTCCATGTGTGGTCTGACTAGTGATTTGTAAAGTGGCAGGACTATGTTCTCATCACGGGCATCTATGCCTCTTTTGATGCAACCCATTATCTTATTGGCCTTTGCAGCAGCTGTCTGACACTGGTTTCTACAGCTTAGTTTGCTGTTCACTAAAATTCCTAGGTCCTTTTCCATGTCAGAGTTACCTAATATTTTACCATTTAGTATGTACTGGTGACTTGCATTATTCTTTCCCATATGCATAACTTTACATTTGTCAGTGTTAAACCTCATCTGCCACTTCTCTGCCCAAGCCTCCAGTCTATCAGATCCATCTGTAGCAGTGTACTGTCCTGTACTGTCCTCTTCTGTGTTACTTTACACAGTTTAGTGTCATCTGCAAAAATTGATATTTTACTGTGCAAGCCTTCTACACGATCATTAATAAATATATTGAAGAGAAAACCCTGTGGTACCCCACTAGTGACAGTCAGGGTCGGACTGAGGTGTCTAGGGCCCACCAGTAAAATTCCCTCTGGGGGCCCACTATAAAGCTCACTCTGGGGGCCCACATGCATATGCTACCTGCCCACACTATCCAGTCTTTTATATGGACATAGGCAATGTACTGCATAGCATCTTAGGCAGCCTATTTATAGGTCAGTCTACTGTGCCATGTGTCACTTGTGCAGGAGGTGGTGGACTAGAGGCCTACCTAGCTCAGGGGCCCACCGGGGGATTCACCTGTTCCCCTGTGGGCCAGTCCGAGCCTGGTGACAGTGACCCAATCTGAATATGTGCCGTTAATAACCACCCTCTGTTTTCTATCACTGAGCCAGTTACTTACCCACATACAGACATTTTCTCCCAGGCCAAGCATTCTCATTTTATATACTAACCTTTTATGTGGTTCCTTGTCAAATGCTTTGGAGAAGTCCAGATATACGACATCCATTGATTTGCCGCAGTCCAGTCTAGAACTTACCTCCTCATAGAAACTGATTAAATTGGTTTGACATGACCGATCCCTCATGAAGCCATGCTGATATGGAGTTGTTTGCTTATTTTCATTGAGGTACTCCAAGATAGCATCTCTCAAAAAAACCCTCAAACAGTTTACCCACGACAGATGTTAAACTTACCGGCCTATAGTTCCCGGGCTCTGTTTTTGGACCCTTTTTGAATATTGGCACCACACTTGCTATGCGCCAATCCTGTGGAACACTCTGTCAGTATAGAGTCCTTAAATATCAGAAATAAGGGTCTGGCAATGACATTACTTAATTCTCTTAGGATACGGGAATGTATGCCATCCGGTCCTGGCGATTTGTCTATTTTAATCTTTTTAAGACGCAACTCTACTTCTTCCTGGGTCAGACAGGGCATTTTTAATGTGGAATTTATGTGTATATAGTTTTATATCTAGTGCGCCCTTAAGGCAATTAAATATAAAATTTAATCTTGTGCTGTTCTTGCATCTCGATCACGACTCCCCCGTCCATGTTCAGCATAGTTATAGCTACCCGGGGGTGGTTCCTGCCCTGATATAATCCTGCTAGCGGACTGGGCTTATATTAAACAAGGAACTGGTGGCAGTCTACCGGCTGAGTAAGCTCTGTTTTCACTGGGGAAGTGAAAAGGCTCTCTCAGCTTGTCAGGGTTGTGAGCGAGAGTGGGGTTATGCCAGAAGTGCATGGACCACTGCCACTCACCCCCTGCCTCCCTGTGCCTGCATGGACAGGAACAGTCTGTGTAAATTGTACCAAGCTGACCTTACGTGCTCCCAGGGAGAGCATAACGTCACGTCTTGGTAACCAGTGACATAACCGCACTGCGTAGGCTCGACGTTGACATCAGGTGGGCTGCGAGGTGCTGGATTCGTCACACCAAGGAACAAAATGACTCCCCAATATATGAAGTCCTGGGCCACAGAACTGGGTATTGATTTTTCTGAAAGACATTTCGTGTATGTACTCTCATTCCCATGGGTTTTCGAGATGTATACCGGTGCTCTTATAAGGTATTTGCACAATGATACAAAACACCTAAACAAATGTACTTAAGAGGCCTGCAAGCAAGGGGGATGGAGAGGACTCTTTGAACCATATCTTTTGGCTCTGCCCAAGGATATTACCCTTTTGGTCAGAAATTTCACGCTCAATAAATTAAATATCCCCCAGTCCTGTTGCCCTGACTCCAGAAGCTGTCCTCCTTTGGTTACCCACGCTGTCCAACCTTCTAAAAGGGATTTAACTACCCACTTGATTCAGGCAGCGAAACTATTAATACCACTGAAATGGTTGAGTGGAGACCCACCCACCATGGAACAGTGGAGAGACCAGGTAGACCAGATGTACAGCCTACAGGAGCTGGCGAGCTGAGAGAAAGAAGAAAACACGAGAGAACATGATAAATTCCTAAAAATATGGAGCCCCTGGAGGACTTAAAGACTTAGCAAACTCCCAAACCTTAATTCTTAGGGAATTATGAGCCCACAAGAGGCAGGTAATACTTAGATAGCCTGAACACTGACAACTTGTGACTACAGTTCTCTCTCAATACACAGTTAGGTCCATATACACTCACCGGCCACTTTATTAGGTACACCATGCTAGTAACGGGTTGGACCCCCTTTTGCCTTCAGAACTGCCTCAATTCTTCGTGGCATAGATTCAACAAGGTGCTGGAAGCATTCCTCAGAGATTTTGGTCCATATTGACATGATGGCATCACACAGTTGCCGCAGATTTCTCGGCTGCACATCCATGATGCGAATCTCCCGTTCCACCACATCCCAAAGATGCTCTATTGGATTGAGATCTGGTGACTGTGGAGGCCATTTGAGTACAGTGAACTCATTGTCATGTTCAAGAAACCAGTCTGAGATGATTCCAGCTTTATGACATGGCGCATTATCCTGCTGAAAGTAGCCATCAGATGTTGGGTACATTGTGGTCATAAAGGAATGGACATGGTCAGCAACAATACTCAGGTAGGCTGTGGCGTTGCAACGATGCTCAATTGGTACCAAGGGGCCCAAAGAGTGCCAAGAAAATATTCCCCACACCATGACACCACCACCACCAGCTTGAACCGTTGATACAAGGCAGGATGGATCCATGCTTTCATGTTGTTGACGCCAAATTCTGACCCTACCATCCGAATGTCGCAGCAGAAATCGAGACTCATCAGACCAGGCAACGTTTTTCCAATCTTCTACTGTCCAATTTCGATGAGCTTGTGCAAATTGTAGCCTCAGTTTCCTGTTCTTAGCTGAAAGGAGTGGCACCCGGTGTGGTCTTCTGCTGCTGTAGCCCATCTGCCTCAAAGTTCGACGTACTGTGCGTTCAGAGATGCTCTTCTGCCTACCTTGGTTGTAACGGGTGGCAATTTGAGTCACTGTTGCCTTTCTATCAGCTCGAACCAGTCTGCCCATTCTCCTCTGACCTCTGGCATCAACAAGGCATTTCCGCCCACAGAACTGCCGCTCACTGGATGTTTTTTCTTTTTCGGACCATTCTCTGTAAACCCTAGAGATGGTTGTGCGTGAAAATCCCAGTAGATCAGCAGTTTCTGAAATACTCAGACCAGCCCTTCTGGCACCAACAACCATGCCACGTTCAAAGGCACTCAAATCACCTTTCTTCCCCATACTGATGCTCGGTTTGAACTGCAGGAGATTGTCTTGACCATGTCTACATGCCTAAATGCACTGAGTTGCCGCCATGTGATTGGCTGATTAGAAATTAAGTGTTAACGAGCAGTTGGACAGGTGTACCTAATAAAGTGGCCGGTGAGTGTATATTTGGATAGAGAAATTTTTCTAATTTTTGATCTGTACATTACCACAATGGTTTTGAACAAAACAATTCAGATGCAATTGAAGTTCAGACTTTCAGCTTTAATACAGTGGGTTGAACAAAATGATTGCATAAAAATGTGAGGAACTAAAGCTAATAGTGTAGCAATTTCTCAGATAGGTTTTTTTCTGTGTTTGCAGATGAAGGATGGCTTGTTTCACCTGCATGGAGAGCTCCTTTGACTGCATGTTTACTTCTCAGCAAAATCTTCAAAAATGCAAGCGCAACACCTCAAATCAACTCCAGGCCTTTTATACATATATACAGCACAGACCAAAAGTTTGGACACACCTTCTCATTCAAAGAGTTTTCTGTATTTTCATGACTATGAAAATTGTAGATTCACTTTGCAGGCATCAAAACTATGAATTAACACATGTGGAATTATATACCTAACAAAAAATTGTGAAACAACTGAAAATATGTCTTATATTCTAGGTTCTTCAAAGTAGCCACCTTTTGCATTGATTACTGCTTTGCACACTCTTGGCATTCTCTTGATGAGCTTCAAGAGGTAGTCATCTGAAATGGTATTCCAACAGTCTTGAAGGAGTTCCCAGAGATGCTTAGCACTTGTTGGCCCTTTTGCCTTCACTCTGCGGTCCAGCTCACCCCAAACCATCTCGATTGGGTTCAGGTCTGGTGACTGTGGAGGCCAGGTCATCTGGCGTAGCACCCCATCACTCTCCTTCTTGGTCAAATAGCCCTTACACAGCCTGGAGGTGTGTTTGGGGTCATTGTCCTGTTGATAAATAAATGATGGTCCAACTAAACGCAAACCGGATGGAATAGCATGCCGCTGCAAGATGCTGTGGTAGCCATGCTGGTCCAGTATGCCTTCAATTTTGAATAAATCCCCAACAGTGTCACCAGCAAAGCACCCCCGCACCATCACACCTCCTCCTCCATGCTTCATGGTGGGAACCAGGCATGTAGAGTCCATCCGTTCACCTTTTCTGCGTCGCACAAAGACACGGTGGTTGGAACCAAAGATCTCAAATTTGGACTCATCAGACCAAAGCACAGATTTCCACTGGTCTAATGTCCATTCCTTGTGTTCTTTAGCCCAAACAAGTCTCTTCTGCTTGTTGCCTGTCCTTAGCAGTGGTTTCCTAGCAGCTATTTTACCATGAAGGCCTGCTGCACACAGTCTCCTCTTGTTGTAGAGATGTGTCTGCTGCTAGAAGTCTGTGTGGCATTGACCTGGTCTCTAATCTGAGCTGCTGTTAACCTGCGATTTCTGAGGCTGGTGACTTGAATGAACTTATCCTCCGCAGCAGACTCTTGGTCTTCCTCTCCTGGGGGGGGTCCTCATGTGAGCCAGTTTCTTTGTAGCTCTTGATGGTTTTTGCGACTGCACTTGGGGACACTTTCAAAGTTTTCCCAATTTTTTCGGACTGACTGACCTTCATTTCTTAAAGTAATGATGGCCACTCATTTTTCTTTACATAGCTGCTTTTTTCTTGCCATAATACAAAAATTCTAACAGTCTATTCAGTAGGACTATCAGCTGTGTATCCACCTGACTTCTGCCCAACTCATGGTCCCAACCCCATTTATAAGGCAAGAAATCCCACTTATTAAACCTGACAGGGCACACCTGTGAAGTGAAAACCATTTCAGGTGACTACCTCTTACAGCTCATCTAGAGAATGCCAAGAGTGTGCAAAGCAGTAATCAATGCAAAAGGTGGCTACTTTGAAGAACCTAGAATATAAGACATATTTTCAGTTGTTTCACACTTTTTTGTTAAGTATATAATTCCACATGTGTTAAAGGGGTTGTCCGAGTTATTTTTTTGTTCTTTATATGTTACTAACTTGTCAGGTATAACAACTTTCCCATATACTTTGTGTTTCTAAAGCTGCTGGTTTCTCAGAGTTGACTGAGGGTCACATGACCTGTGATGTCAGCTTATCTCCCTGGTCTATGATGTTTCATGTACAAGCCCCAGAGTTCAGATAACAGTCTGTACACGAGACGTCACTGGGCACGCCCCCTTTCTTTGCCGGGCTCCTGCTATCTTCTCTCTCCCTGGATTCCTTCAGATAAAACATTAACCCCTTCAGCCAGAACACACTGAGGGCTCAAGGCTTTATAACAAATAGTAGCTGCAGCAGTGAGAGGAGACAAATGCTGGGCAAGGAGCTATAGAGGAATTGTATTGCACAAGAACAGGTAGGGAGAATTTCCTGTATGTATTAGCAGTGTCATTGTACAGCTGGGACTTGTAGTCCTACACATACAACATGCTGCTGAGTATTCCAGCAGGCAGACATGTCACTCAGCACTTGTATTCACTGCCTTTGCAGAGAAGGGGGGAGGGGCTGAGATTGTTGTTATTGCATGTAAACAAAGGCCAGAAGAGAACCAGGGAAATGAGGAAATATAGATTTTTTTTGCCTAAAACTTGCTTAACTTAGTTATATATTGTTGCCCATCAGATTTACAGTGCTATATATTTTTTTTCATAACTTGGAAAACCCCTTTAATTCATAGTTTTGATGCCTTCAGTGTGAAATTACAATTTTACTAGTCATGAAAATACAGAAAATTCTTTGAATGAGAAGGTGTGTCCAAACTTTTGGTCGTACTGTGTATATATATATATATATATATATATATATATATATATATATACACACACATATACACACACACACGAGGGGCGTTCATTAAAGACTTCCTGTGGACTGAGAGCAATGAAACTTGGAACAGTTATTAGTCCTTCTCTACATAGGTGCCACCTAGGGACACACATTTCTCCCATCTCTTTATGCAGCTGTGAACACCTCGCTTGTAGAAGTCAACAGGTTGCTCCAAAAGCCACGTTGTGACTTCTGAAATCAGAGTCTCATCATCTGGAAAATGATTGCCCTTCAAAAATAACTTCATTTTTGGAAAGAGGTGGAAGTCCGATGTTGCCAGGTCGGGTGAATAAGGGGATGCGGTAGAATTTAAAAGCCACGGGAACATGCATACATTTGGGCAACATGTGAGTTGTGAACTGGTGCATTGCCTTGCAGAAGGCGGATACCTTTGGTGAGCGTGCCATGTCTCTTGGTTTTGATGGCTTCCCGCAATTTTTGCAGCAGTGAAGCATAGTATGCCCCAGTGATCATGGTACCCTTTGCTAGGAATTCCATCAATACTACTCCGTGTTGGTCCCAAAATACTGTGAGCATGACCTTGCCTGCATAGGGTTGGGCACGTGCCTCCTTTGGCGGCAGGGAGTCATGATGCTTCCATGGCATCGACTGGACTTTAGTCTCTGGATCATAGTGATGGACCCAGCTTTCCTTCTGTGTGATCAGAGGATAGCCCTCTGTTTTTGTAAGTGAGATAGATCGAGCCACCAAAGTAGGGAGTCCTTTACTTGCCTGGGAATAGAGTTATTGTTTTCCAGGGAGTTTTGATCTCTACCAAAATTCTCCAGTAACCAGGTTTGGGTTATGTAAGAATGAAACTGAGCCCACCTGACCGCTAGAATGCATGCAGTCAGTGAGCCCAGTAAGGACATGACTGAAGTTTCTGGAACACTGACACTTTGGGAATCTATTTTTTGAGCTGGTAAGAAGGTTTTCTGCCAAATAAAGTCTAATAGAACGCCCAAAAGCTTTATCTGCTGAGAAGGTACTGGGCTGGATTTTCCCCAGTTTATTAACCATCCCAGTAAAGCAGCTGACATGTCAGAAACAGGTTTCTTTCTAAAACTGTTGCGGAGCTTCCGACTATTAGCAGATCGTCAATGATAATATTTTGCCTTCTTAGATGGGCTACCACTACTACCATTACTTTCGTGAAGACATGGGAGGCAGAGGTTATTTCAAATAGAAGGACTTGAACGTGGTGGAGAATACCCTTTAAGAATACCGCAATCATCAGAAATTTTTGGTCTGCATAGGGGACTGGGATATAACAGGCATCTCTTAGGTTTAATGAAGCCATAAAATCCCCCTTTTTTAGACTTACACTTAGGTGGTACTTTCCAAATGGCAGCCTGTTTCCCATTGGTCCCGTGAAATCGGGATGATAGCATTTAGGTTTAAAAGCTCGAAGATGCCCTTTTCTAGTTCCTTTTGAAGAATTGTTGAGCTCTGAATTGAAGTTACTTGAAACACGTTTAATGGGGGAGGAAGGCTGAAAGTAATTCTGTAACCTGACAATATAGTATAAGAAATAGATGAGGGATGAGCACTCTCTTATCCGGCTTTCCCTAATTAAGATATATGTGCTAATATTGAGGATATCACTTAATAATATCACACCAGTATAAATCTAGCTGGATCTTAGATACAATGTTATATTTAATAGTTTATATAAAAAATATTCAATTGCATGTACAAATGTATAAAATATAGCTAAAAACAAGGAATGGGTAAAGGAATAAATATTCAATAAAAAAAGTCATCAGTTCATCCGGGTAGTTAGTTAGTCTGAGTAACAAAGTTCATTTAAATTCATTTAAATAAGGTAGTTCATAAAAGAGCGTTTAAAAATTCATATGTACGCTCAGAATGGCGAAAAGTTCTCAATTCCTCTAGACATAATAGCCCAATAGCATATAGTAATATAGTAGATGATAGAATGCTATATAAATAGAGTCACAGTGCATAGGGTAGTTAGTTTGCACTTTATATCAATATAATGACCAAGGTAGACCGTTAATGGTAATGGTTAAAAGATCATATGTTTCTCAGTACATTACTGCTCCTTGGATCTTTGTGCTGTGGGCGTTTGACTTCAATCCCCAGCGTCTGTAACCTGATGGCTGGCTTGAACGGGCTTGCCGTGCGCTTCCTGAGCGAGATTAGTAAGCGCGCCTTTCTCCTCACTTGCAGCGTCCCACGTGGGTGCCTGTTAGCGTTCGGTGAGGGGGCGTTCCAAGTACAGCAATGCCTGTTGTATTCAGCGTTCTGTTAGCCGGTCTTTGTATCTCTTTTCCTAAATAAGGATGTTGTGGAGATAACTTGTTACAAAGTGTGTATCTTATCCGTATTAGATTCCTCAGAGACGCCTCTTGTATGCCAAAGAGAGTAAGGTCTAGTACTCTGACCAGACGCGTTTCAGGGTCTATTAACTGCCCCTTCCTCAGTGGTAACTAGACCTTCTCTCTGGGAAACTACCTACCTGGATGAACTGACGACTTTTTTATTGAATATTTATTCCTTTACCCATTCCTTGTTTTTAGCTATATTTTATACATTTGTACATGCAATTGAATATTTTTTGTGTGTCAGCTTTTTTATATATACTATTAAATATAACATTGTATCTAAGATCCAGCTAGATTTATACTGGTGTGATATTATTAAGTGATATCCTCAATATTAGCACATATATCTTAATTAGGGAAAGCCGGATAAGAGAGTGCTCATGTCTCATCTATTTCTTATACTATATTGTCACTGCTAACGGTTTTGGGGTAAAAACCGCTTGGATTTGAGCACCTCGAATCCATCTGTTTCCTAGAGTGGTGGAGCCACTAAGCATAACTGTTTCTTTGTAATTCAGTAACCTGATTTTACAATTTCCAAAACCCATAGGTTTGTGGTTATAGATCCCCACTTGACTGAACAAACTTTTAACCTTCCCCACACTACACCTCTGGCGTCATAGTTTGGATGTTTGAGGTTTTTGTGCTAAATAAAAATCCTCTATTTTTGCGGGGTTTTCATTCCTATTTTTGTCCATTTTCTTGGTCTGAAAGAAATTCCCTTTTCTGTACTTACGAAAAGGAGATTTCCTTCTGCCTGTGGGAAAACATTTTTTGGTATCCAAAGCTTTTTTAAGGATCAGATCTCAGCAAAAAGCATTTCACCATGTAAGGGAATGTTACATAGTTTCATTTTTGATGACAGATCTTGTGACCAAGATTTTAGCCAGAGGGCTCATCTAGCCGAAACTGTTAGAGCCATAGATCTAGTGGTCATTCAACCGATTCAGCCGTGGCATCCGAAAGGAAATCTACTGCTTTAAGGAGTAGAGGAAAGGAATCTTTAAGCATATCAAAAGGGGTATTATCTTTTAGGATAGATTCTAGCTGGCACAGCCATTTTTTTTCAGTGATCTTGCGACCAAAGTAGCAGCGAGATTAGGCTTAAATAAAGCCGCCACGTCCCAAGACATCCTAAGTCATGTGTCAACCTTCTTGTCCATGGGATCTTTTAGGCCCCTTTCACACGGGCGAGATATCTGCGCGAGTGCAATGCGTGATGCTAACGTATTCCACTCGCACTGAATCCTGACCCATTAATTTCAATGTGTCTTTTCACATGGGCGAATTTTTTCACGCATCAGTTCGCCGTTGCGTGAAAATTGCAGCATGTTCTATATACTGAGTTTTTTCACGCAGCCCTGGCCCCATTGAAGTGAATGTGTCTGCATGAAATTCGCATTGCATCCGCAAGCAAGTGCGGATGCAATGCGTCATTCACTGATGGTTGCTTAGCAATTTTGTTTGTAAACATTCAGTTTTTAACCCCTTGGCGCATTTGGACGTAACTGTACGTTCAAAGTGCAAGTAAATTGCGGCATTTGGACGTGCAGTTACGTCCAAACTGCTTACCAGGACTCTGACACTATAAAGTGTCACAGCCCCGGAGTCTCCGCTCTCCCGGAGAGCAGAGACTTTGGGGAAGCTGGCAAGGGACCAATCAGAGTGGTCCCTTGCCAGCAAGCGCTCCGATTGGTTAGTCTCTGTAAACTAACTAATCGGAGCGCTTCAGTACTAAAATGCCGGTTTCAGGCTGCGATCTCCACTCTAGAGATCGCAGCCTGAAACCAGGTAGGTTTTCTGTGCCCCCCTTGTAGTGCCCCCCTGGTGCCTCCGTTGCCCCCCCGGTCCTGCCCCCTCCTGCTTTCTGTATTATATGATGGCAGCGGCTCAGGATCGGAGTCGCTGCCATCAGCAGAGAGTGTGAGCTGTAATTACAGCTCACACACTGCTGCTACAGCTGAAATCGATGCTGGCACCGATTTCAGCTGTTTAACCCCATAGATGCTGCTGTCAGTAGCAGCCCGCAGCATCCATGGGGTTAAGAGGGAGAGAGCTCCCTCTCTCTGCCATCGGGCCACTGCTGCTGCAATGGCAGCGGCCCGATGGTTACCATGGCAACCAGACGCTTTACAAAAGCGTCCTGGGTGCCATGTACCTAAGGCTGATTAGACCCTCAGGGTCTGATCAGCCTTAGTGTAGCACTGATACAGTGAGTTGCAATAGATGACTATTACAAAATGCATTCATATGCATCGCACCTGCGCGTTAAAAACTGAACAAACATACGCAATCGCAGACAAAACTGACTGATTGCGTGCGGATTGGTGCGATTTTTCCTGATCGCACCCTGAACGCATCCGGACTGAATCCGGATTGTTCGTGTGATAGGGGCCTTAGAGACCCCATGTCTTCAAAGGGAAGCGCATTAGTGTTTTCTAACAGTTTTGTTAATGAAACGTTAACCTTAGGACACTAAGTAAACAACATACCATCCTCCTCACTAAATGCGAGTCTACTAGAGTTGATTGAACATGCTCGTAACGAGCACTGTAGTGCTCGGATCCCCTGCGCTCGCATGCCCGCAGGCATCCGGATCCGTCCTCACCTGACTGTAAGTCAATGGGGGCGGATCCATTTGGTATGACACACTCGTGTGTCATACCAAACAGATCCGTCCCCACTGACTTACAGTCGAGTGAGGAGGACGGATCCGTTTGGTGTCACACACTAGTGTGTGATACCAAACGGATCCGTGCCCATTGACTTACAGGCAGGTG
Source organism: Rhinella marina (assembly GCA_900303285.1). Taxonomy (NCBI): domain Eukaryota; kingdom Metazoa; phylum Chordata; class Amphibia; order Anura; family Bufonidae; genus Rhinella; species Rhinella marina. The sequence goes on along the minus strand of ONZH01002148.1, from coordinate 99,302 downwards.
AGGACGGATCCGGATGGCTGCGCAGCAGAGCGCAGGGGATCCGAGCAGTACAGTGCTCGTTACGAGCACGTTCGATCAACTCTAGAGTCTACATTTAATGGTTCTGGGAATGAAAAATTTCCAAGTCAGGAACTTTCCATTCACGCTTAAAGCATGCAGATTATGGTGGATGGAAAAAACAGTCCTTTTCTTTTGTTCCAAACCGCTAAACATTTCATCCTGTACAGATCTGTGAATCTTCTCATCTGAGAGATTCATAGTGGGTCTAATAGCTTTAATAAGCTCTTTAGTGTCTTTAGATGAAAATAATTATCTTTTGAACTCAGGGTCGTAACCAAAATGATTCAGCAGAATCAGTGGATTCTGCTTCAGAGTTTGAATCTGAAGATGATGGGTCAGTCATAGGTATTTTTGAGACTCCCTCCTTTTTACTGAATAAGAAGGAGATATCTCACTGACAGAAAACTCTTCAAGTACTGAACACATTTCCTGTTTAATTATTTCCCTTAATCTGTCCTTAAAGGAAAGCGGCAATATCTTTAGCAATGTTACTGGTACATTTTGAACATAACTTGCTTAAAGGAGTTGTCCGAGTTATGAAAAAAAAAAATATAGCACTGTAAATCTGATGGGCAGCAATATATAACTAAGTTAAGCAAGTTTTAGGCAAAAAAAAATCCATATTTCCTCATTTCCCTGGTTCTCTTCTGGTCTTTGTTTACATGCAATAACAACAATCTCAGCCCCTCCCCCTTCTCCCCCCCTCTCTGCAAAGGGAATGAATACAAGTGCTGAGTGACATGTCTGCCTGCTGGGATACTCAGCAGCATGTTGTATGTGTAGGACTACAAGTCCCAGCTGTACAATGACACTGCTGATACACACAGGAAATTCTCCCTACCTGTTCTTGTACAATACAATTCCTCTATAGCTCCTTGCCCAGCATTTGTCTCCTCTCACTGCTGCAGCTATGATTTGTTGTAAAGCCTTGAGCCCTCAGTGTGTTCTGGCTGAAGGGGTTAATGTTTTATCTGAAGGAAACCAGGGAGAGCAGATAGCAGCCGGCAAAGAAAGGGGGCGTGGCCAGTGACGTCTCGTGTACAGACTCTTATCTGAACTCTGAGGCTTGTACACGAAACATCACAGAGCAGAGAGATAAGGTGACATCATAGGTCATGTGACCCTCAGTCAACTCTGAGAAACCAGCAGCTTTAGAAACACAAAGTATATGGGAAAGTTGTTATACCTGACAAGTTAGAAACATATAAAGAACAAAAAAATAACTCGGACAACCCCTTTAAGGAGGATTCAGACAACTTAGGAGGATTCAGAACAAAATACACTGTCTAATTTTAGAAACTGTCTTAGACACGTGAGAACTGTCTATCACCCTACACACATGCAGGGAGAGACAGGAAAAAAATAGATATGCTATTAGACCAAATCACATTAGCAAGCAAAAAGCATTACCCCAGGTTCAACACTCACAACAGAAGGGCCTGGAATGGTCTGCATAGTTTCAGCCCCCAAACATTATAATAAATTTGGAAAGGCATGAGGCACCAGAGCTTTTATACCCCTTACCAAACACAGCGCCATACATTGCATTGCGGCTGTGCTTGGTATCGCACTGACCCTCATTGTCTTCAAAGGGGCTGAGTGCTATACAAAGTACAACTGCTATACAATGTACAGAGCTGTGCTTGGTAAGCATAGAGAAGGCTGCGGTGCTCACAGAACCACCTGTGCCTTCTCAAACAGTTGATTGGCGGGGGTCCTGGGTGTCCGACCCCCACCAATCAGATACTAATGACCTATCCTGAGGATAGACAGCAATACAAATTGAGAGCAGCACCAATATGGCCTTCAAACGACCTCACACATGCAGCAGCACGTCCAGGACCAGGACAGATGTGGGCACTGAAAGTGCCCATGCAACGTTTCGGCTAATCCATAGCCTTTATCAAGCTTGATAAAGGCTATGGATTAGCCGAAACGTTGCATGGGCACTTTCAGTGGCCACATCTGTTTGTACATTTTTATGGTGTGAATTGCGGACTATCCTGAGGATAGGTCATCAGCATCAAAATTCCGTAAAATCTCTTTAAATGTGCATCATCTTTGCAGAGGAGCTGTAGTGCTATTACAACTCCTCCTCCTTATTTAGTTGAATGTGCCTAGCAGTTCTAACTACACTGCACTGCTGCTACAGAGAAGACGGCATGCAGATAAACTTTGAAAAGGAAGCAGCGCACGAGCAGCGCGACCCCTTCAAATAGCTGATCAGCGGGGTGCTGAGGGTCAAACCCCGTTGATGCGAGATTGATGACATGCCTAAGGATTGATCATCAAAATTACTCCACAGCACAATAACTTTAATTGTATGATCACATGGTTGTCGTGTTGCTGTTGCGATGCAGCTGTGCCGCCGTCAATTAAGGCTGCAGTTGAATGGGCTGCAGCTGCCTCAAATTAAACTGAGACCACACTGTTCGATGGGTCTGTGCTGTTAATGGACATGTGGTATTGAAGGCTGGTGTCACGCTACGGTGTGGGAGGGAAACACCACACCGAGCATACACCAAAACACAACAGTGAGTAGAAGACCGGATCAGCAAGTAAAGAGCCAGTGGCAAGGAATACCACTGGACCAAGTGCATCGGTTTTACTTGGGGCCCAAACCCAAAGGGCAGGAACCAAGTGAACCCCCTACTTCACAGAGCCCCAGATGGTGGGGATGCAATTAGCCGAAGCTCACTGCTTGCACCTCCAGGATGGTCCCGATGCACTTGGCCACTTACCTGCAGAGTCTGCTGGAAGAAGCACCAGCAGCCCACACACCAACGGCTGGAACCCAGGCACATATACTGGAACCCAAACACCTAACAGGACACAGTACACACAACTGACCCAGGAACCAGCTCACCAGCAACATCTCACAGTTTCGCTGTTCCCCCTCCTGGGAACCCTGAAGCCCTTTCACCGAAAGCACATACATACAGGGAATGTCTGGACTCCGTGTCAGAAGACACATGGCAATCACAGACCAAGCACCCACCTGGGAAAGGAAAGAGGACAGAAAGACCTCGATGACATATTAGGTGGCCACAAGGACTGGGCAGATGGAATCCCAGGAAAGGTGCATAGCTCCAGCACCAGAGGAGGCTGGAGCACAACTAACCCACCAGGCTAGCAACAACTCAATAAAAGCACCTAGTGACCACACCTAAGTCAAGATGTTAACCCCATCAGGACAAGACAGTGAAAGAGGAAAGTAAAAAAGGAGAAGGGAACACACAGACAACCAAAACTACACATTGCCCCTGGCAACCAGCATACAACCGCAGCCAGTACGCCAGGGCACAAATGTGAGCAACATGGAAGCCGTGTCACTGAGAACAACAGAGACTGTGACACTTCCAAACTACACGTTGCCCCATCAGGACAAGACAGGGAAGGAGGAAAGTAAAAAAGGAGAAGGGAACACACAGACAACCAAAACTACACATTGCCCCTGGCAATCAGCATACACGGCATACAACCGCAGCCAGTACGCCAGGGCACAAACGTGAGCAACATGGAAGCCGTGTCACTGAGAACAACAGAAACTGTGGCACTACCAAACTACACGTTGCCCCTGCACGCCACCTTCAACAATCAACAGTGAGGTCTCATTAATTAATAAGAGGCAGCAGAAGTCCATACTACCATGTCGCATGGTGGCAGCTACCACCCAAGCTCATTGCTAAACTCTTTGCCAATAGAATGAAACCGGTTCTGCCACTCTTGTTGAATCATTCCCGCATTGATTCAGTACACCTGGTCAAAAAAATTCCCTTAATTTTTATATATATACTGATGCTGAAAAAGAGTTTGACCAGAAGGACTGTTTAAGCCCTTGACACTTGCTCCATTTGCTTTTTCCATCTTCCTTTACCCACAAAGTCCTCACCCTATATTCTTCACAGAGTGCTATAGTTACAGTGAGGCAAGTAGCGAAAACGCATGCAAAACCTCCCTCATCATCTTTTTCATCATAGAAAAACTCACTGTGAACTTGCAAATGACTCGTTCATAGCCTCTCTTTATCCGAAATGGCACGAGGCAAGGATGATCTTTATAACAACTGTTTTTCATTTTAACAATGGAAACTTTGTTAAAAAAGCTGAGAGGGGAGCTGTTGGCAGGAATATAACCACCAATCCACTTACAGCCCTCCCACCCCTCTCTATTATTTATGACGAATTTGGTAAGATATACAATTTTAAAACAAATGGAAGTAAATCTAAAGCTTGATGCATCACATGCCAACAGACTTTGTGAAACAGTTTGGCCCTATGCACGCCTTTCCCACTATTGTTTTGAGGGTACTAAATAATTTGGGACCTGTTACATGGCCTTCCGGGACTTTTGACTCAATCACAGTTATACCCCCTGGTATCCCTGATACAATACATAATTTGTTCTTGGTAGTTCCCTTTTCTTAGAATATCTTAGAATGGGAGATCAAATCTCCTTAAAATGACTATTTTACCTAGGATCCTATCCTAGTCACCAGAACAGCTTTGTAACAGAATACAGAGAGAAGCAACAGCCTGCAGATATAGTGAAACTGAATGCTGTAGAAAAACTGTTTAATATTTTTAATAAAGGCCAATTAAAAAAAAAAAAAAGATTTGAAGCCTAAATAAGTAGACTGTAATAATAATAAAAAAAAAAAAATCACCCATCAAAACAGGCATAGACACTCATTACAAGAACACAGGGGGAGATTTATCAAACTGGTGTAAAGTACAACTGGCTTAGTTGCCCATAGCAGCCAATGAGATTCCACCTTTTATTTTTCACAGGTACTTTGGAAAATTAAAGGTGGAATCTGGTTTGTTGCTATGGGCAACTAAGCCAGTTCTACTTTACACCAGTTTGATAAATCTCCCCCACAGTTTTGACTCCGTCACTAGATAAACCACACATGGAGTAATGTGTAAAGTTTTGGCTACTTGTATATAAAGACAAAGCTAAACTAAAGCAGGTGTAGAGAAGGGCATCCAAGGTAATTAAGGGTATGAGTTTGCAGCACCAAGACAGATTAGCAAATTTGAGTTTGTTTAGTCTGCAAATGGACAGTTTAGGGGTGATTTTAACTACAATACACAAATATAATAACAACACAGGCATCTTTCTAATGATCTATTTATACCCAGGTTGTAACAATGACAAGAGGGAATCCTCTACATGTAAAGAAAGGAAGATTTCATCATCAACATAGACATTACTTATTACTACATTATTACAGTATTACTACTGTAAGAGCAGTGAGTTTATGGAACTATCCGCCACAGGATGTTGTGATGGTTGACTCACTGTACAAGTTGAAAGTAATAATGTTGCAGGTTATGACTACTTGATTTCTGAATATGGTTCTTAAGAGTTATTCTAATTATCATATTTGTAGTTAGGAAGGAGTTTTCTCCGTTAATATAGTATCTACTTTACAACAGTGGGGTTTATTTTTGTCTTCCTCTGGGTCAACATGGATTATATGTTGGACTTGAACGATCTGTGTCTTTTTCCAACCTTACCAACGATGTTACTCTGTAATAACCCCTTTAACTGTAAAAATATCAAAAGGATACGTATTGTTCCATCCAATATCATTCATTTTCTATTTGGCAGAAAGAAAAACTTATTTTACAATACATAAGACAAACAGATGAAACAACTTATTCATTCAGAACAAAACAGCAGTGTACTTAAAGGGGTATTCTCATCTTGGACAATGGGGGCATATCGCTAGGATATGCCCCCATTGTCCTATAGGTGCGGGTCCCGCCGCTGGGACCCGCACCTATATCGAGAACGGGTCCCCCGAAGTGAAGAAGTGCGCACCGCGCAAGCGCGGCCCGCTCTCCATTCACTTCTATGGGGCCGCCGCAAATAGCCGAGCGCTGGCTCGGCTATCTCCGTCGGCTCCATAGAAATGAATGGGAGCGCACTGCGCATGCACGGCCACCGCTCCCATTCATTTCTATGGAGCCGACGGAGATAGCCGAGCCAGCGCTCGGCTATTTGCGGCGGCCCCATAGAAGTGAATGGAGAGCGGGCCGCGCTTGCGCGGTGCGCACTTCTTCACTTTGGGGGCCCCGTTCTCGTTATAGGTGCGGGTCCCAGCGGCGGGACCCGCATCTATAGGACAATGGGGGCATATCCTAGCGATATGCCCCCATTGTCCAAGATGAGAATACCCCTTTAAAGCCCTATTTAAAATTAGAAATCTCAGAGGACATACATTGACATTCTACAGGACATTAATATTTTGAGGAAAATGTGGAGTTCACTCTTCATAAGCAAATTTTATATAAGGTGATAGTCACTCATTTCCCAACAGTTGGATCTAACCAATATGGTAGCAAATTTTACTCTCGCTTAAGAAGAGAATGTAATATTTCAGTGTTCTTTGCAGAATACAACTCTCAGTTTCTTCTTCTCTGAGACTGTTTTAATAGGGCAAACATACTTCAGTTCAGAAAAACCACCAGGGTGTCAAAGGATCTGTTCAGAGGAAGATGAAGAAATATCTAAAAGCCTCCAAGCTGCATAAGGATTAAGTTCATCTTGATCTCGACAAAGAGCCCAAACATAGAGCATTCGTAAGACTTTATCCTGTAGGGGAGACAAAAATAAAATTAAAAAAAGTGTTTAAAAGCAGTTAATAGAACTTTCTTCCGTTGTTTACTTATCATTACTCCTACTGTTCTCCTAGTGAAAGTGTGAGACGATGTCGGATTTTATATGTCCAGACCTACTAAACACACAACCTACTAAAAACCAAACACCTGGAGAACATACAAACTCCATGCAGATTTTGTCCTTGGTCGGACACCAGTGCTAACCACTGAGCCACCATGCTCCCCATCACTGACTGATCACACAAAAACGGTTTCTGTCAGCAGATGTACCTATGATACTTTCTGACCTATTGAATGTGTGCTTGGCATCTGTGTTGGTCCCATGTTCATATGTGCCGCATTGCTGTGAAAAATTATGTTTTATTACATGTAAATGGATTTACACCTAGAGGATCTGCTGTCTCTGCTACTGCCATGTCCTCACCACTTTGTGGACAACATAGAAGATTTGCCTAACAATGCAGCATGGCTTAAAACAAACAGAAAAGAACCAAATACACCTTGGTACTGTATAGTATACCTGCACACACACAGGGGGAGGTTTTGTAAGAAGCTGCAAAAGTTTTGCAGTTTTTGCCTCTTTCACAGTGCTCTGACTGTCCATTAAAGTGACTGGGAGTTAAACCTTGCCCCTTTGCCAAACATTCGGTTTTGACTATGAAGTCATGCTAGTGCACAGTTGGTCTCTGGCCAAAGATGGAGAGGCCGGTAGGAAGAAGGCACTTCTCTGCTTTCTATAGAAACTTGCAGATGTTCATGCAGTAACAGCTACAGACAAACTTCATCTTGCATATTATGGGTAACATGCCGTACATTGTGCAGGGAACAAAGCGTTTTTGCATTCCAACGTATATGGCTGATAGAGGGGGCACAGGAGTGTCACCGCTGTATCCGCAAGCATGGCTGAAAAATGCTGGCTGGTAAAACACTTAGACAACGTGGTCAATGTTGATGTGATGCAATCGCAAGAGGTGGATGGTTCCCATGTCACCTGGAAGCCTTATAAAGGCCTCTGAGTCTGTCTTGTCTGGAAGCCTATGAGGCCCAGCCTCAGACCCTCAGAGATCCTAAATCTGTAAAAGTTTCAAATAAAATTCCCATAATCAAGACATTTACAATTGTAAAAAATATAAGGTATCTAATGATCTACCCGGTCAAGTGAATGCAATAAATAAAAAATAACTAAAAACTATTTTTTTGCCATTTTTTGGTCACCATAACCCCCCCCCCCCCCAAAAAAAAAAAAAGTGATGAAAAAGTCGTATGTACCCTAAAATGGTACCAATGAAAATGTCACATTATCCCACAAAAAACAAGCCCTCACACAAGACCATTAGGGGGAAAAAAAAATGTCGCAGGTAATGGTGGCACAAAAAAGCTTTCATTGCATAAAACTAAAAAAAATAATCGTCATATATGGTATCAGTGCATTATTATTGTTAACCCTTTCACCCCCGGTGGTGTTTTGGGGTTTTTTTTGCGCTCCCTGCCTTCACACAATCATAACTTTTTTATTTTTCAGTTCACATAGCTGTACGAGGGCTTGTTTTTTGAGGGACAAGGTATACTTTCCAACACCACCATTTAATATTGCATATGATGTAGTGGTAAGCGGGAAAAAAGATTCCAAAATCGGGTGAAATTTAGAAAGAAAAAAAAAACAGCAATTCCGCCACAGTTTTACGGGTTTTTTCTTTACTACGTTCGATGTGCATTAAACTGACCAGTTACTTTCATTCTACAGGTCAGTACGAATCCAGCGATATCTAATATGTATAGTTTTTCTTGCGTTTTGATAGTGATAAAATAATTATAAAGTTGGGAAAAAAAAAATGTCGTCGCCATATTTTGACCACTATAAATTTTTGGTATTTATGTGTTCGGAGCTGTATGGGGGCTCATTTTTTGCGGGACGATCTTAACTTTTCATTTATACCATTCTGGGGTTTGTATGACTTTTCGATCACTTATTATTTTTAGAAAAAAAAGTGTCAAAAAACAGCGAATCAGCCATTTTGACGCTTTTTTCCGTATGGGAAAGAAATTTTTATATTTTTATAATATGGGCGTTTTCACACATGGCGATAACCCATGATGTGTATTTAAAAAAAAAAAAAAAATTTAATACTTTTATTTTTATTTTGGGGAAAGGGGGGTGATTTGAATTTTTATTTATTTTTATAAACTTTCATTATTTTACAATTTTTTTATAGTTCATCATCTATTTATCCCGAGGACTGTGACGAGGGGACATCCTCTGCGTCTGGAGGAAAGAAGGTTTGTACACAAACATAGAAGAGGATTCTTTACGGTAAGAGCAGTGAGACTATGGAACTCTCTGCCTGAGGAGGTGGTGATGGTAAGTTCACTAAAAGAGTTCAAGAAGGGCCTGGATGTATTTCTGGAGGGTATTACAGGTTATAGTTACTAGAGAGGGGTCGTTGATCCAGGGAGTTATTCTGATTGCCTGATTGGAGTCGGGAAGGAATTTTTCCCCCTAAAGTGAGGAAAATTGGCTTCTACCTCACAGGGGTTTTTTTTGCCTTCCTCTGGATCAACTTGTAGGAAAACAGGCTGAACTGGATGGACAGATGTCTTTTTCCGGCCTAACAAACTATGTTACTATGTTAATCATCTGATTGCTGATATCAGACTCCAATGCACTTGCATTGGAGTCTATGCTGATTTTAATACTTTTCTACGGAGCCCTATTACAGGCAAGGGCTCCATAGGAAAGACTATGCAGCAGCCTCCTGTCATTCACTATGACAGAGGCTGCTGCAGACATGCTCCGGCTCCTCCGATCGCCACACGGGGGAGCCGGAGCAAGGTTGAGTCATATATACGAGCGGTTAATGCTGATATCCAAATTTTCAAGGCAAGCTGTCTGGATAGTACATTGCCACATGCTAACATGACTGCCACAGATCCATCACCATCAAACCCACTATATGTTCTTCCAAAGATCCACAAAAATCTGGTGGATCCCCCTGGGAGACCGATTGTCTCATGGCGGGAGTCGATCTTTTCAAAGGTAGCTATATTTGTGGACCTGCAATAGGGACCAGGTCCTATATTAGGGACACGAGTGATTTCTTGTCCAAGATTGCTAATGTGAATGTCGACGCAACGGTGATTCTTGCGTCATTTGATGTGGTGAGCCTCTATACCTCTATCAATCACGATCTTTTCAGCAATCCCAGAACCTTAGGGATACATTGGTTCATACAGGAAGAGTCGGGGGTGTAGCCCTGGTCCAGAGTTCCATTGGGCCTAGGAGGACGGGTTGCTTTCCCTGCTTATCCTGTGTTAACTGTCAATACTTGATGAGGACAGAATCATTTATGGGGCCAAGAACAGGGAGGATGTATAAGATCAGACATTTCCTCACCTGTAATTTGACTTTTGTCATTTATGCAGTGATATGTCCCTGTAATCTTTGGTACATAGGTGAAACTACTTTGGATGTCAAGACTAGGATCATACAGCATAGATACTCAATTAGGAAAAGAAGGAAGGACTTACCGGTCCCCAGACATTTTGTTGAAGTAGGGCATAAGGAAAAGGATTTCAGATTTATGATCATAGACCACATGCGTACCCTTGATAGGGGTGGGGATAGGGAAATGATATTGAAACGTAGAGAGATGGAATGGATCTACAGGTTGGATACTGTGAGACCGAAGGGTCTTAATGTTGATTTCAATTTGGGGGTGTTCATCTGAGTGACGTCTATTTGTCTTCCTTGTTATGCGTGACCTCACTGATTATCTGGTTGGAGAGACAACTAGTGCAATGTTGATGTTATGACATACTAATATTTTCTTATTATTTCTTTGTTATAGATTTTGGTGTTTTCTGAGATGTCTGTGAAGATCATCGGTATGGGGAAGCACCGGAGCTATTCTGTTTTTATGTTTAACGTATGGTTGCGTTGATATACTACCCTATATGGAGATTCTTACAATCTGGGTGTTTGTTTACATGCCAAATATGCCCTTTTATTTAATCCCTTGTGAGGAGGTGATTTCCTGTGATCGACATATCAACTAGTGTGCAGATCCATTTCTATATTTGTGTGAATGGGGGACCCTTGTGGTGGACGATGTGTGACAATGATTTGTTGCAGATAGTCCCTTAGATATTGTGGGGATCTACTCTGTTGTCGTTTTGGCGGCAGGGTGGACCTCTTGTCACCTATAGCACACCTGGGGCCCCGCTGGTCACTGGTGTGATTGGTTGGGGCCCTTGGGACACCTATTTACAATTATGCCAACATGTGAATATAGACTGGCTATGAGTAGTGCACATGCTGTAGGGTATTCCCCTCTATTGATTTTATGATTAGGTGGCACTCATGGGTTATCTATAGGTATTGAGTGTCACTAATATACCTCGATCATCGTTTTTATAATGTAGAGGATTGGGCAGCCTATAGAGGATAGGTGGCTTGAGTAATCGTAATCACCCTGTCAGGTCTCCATAAGGTAAACGCATGCGCAGTACTATCTAGTGGTGCGGTCTGAATATGGGCAGTGAAGGCATATGATTGCGCAGACTCAGTGGCAGTTCCTGCCGCTGGTGTCTAAGGAGGTCCGTCTGAGCCCACGTGATGTGTGCACGTGATACGGGGGTCACGTGACGGCCGCACCGGCACCAGCACTGAGTGTTTTAGGACGCGAACCCAGTATTTTTTTAAACTCAAGCGATTCCCCATCTGATGATTTACCTGATAGAGGTAACAAGCAACTATAGTTGCTGATTTTATATGGATTAGGTTGGATTGATTGTCACTATTCACATGTGGTTGGTACTTCTGTATAAGTACACTTTTTGTATAAGTACACTGTTTGATGCAACACTATGAACATTATATATTGTATGCACTTCATGATTATTTCGTTTTACTATTAATGATGTGGTCACATATATGATGAGGTCACCAGAGATTTGCATAATTGGGTCACATGTTTCAGTGAACCCTCCTCTTTTGCCTATATATTGTACACTGTGCACTAGTTGTTCATTGCTTGAGAAAGGCCTCATGGAGTAGGCCGAAACGTCGCATGTTCTGGGAATTCAGGGTCTTCTATTTTTCACCATACTGGAGTGCTGCCTCGCTTTTCGAGTATATATATATATATATATATATATATATATATATATATATATATATATATCTATATCTATCAAGGTTCTGATCCCCACAGTCTGACTGAACCTGTCAGCCAGCATTAAGATCATGTGATTGGCTAGTCTGTACAGACTAGACAATCACAGCGATCGATGGCCTGGGACAGCCCTCACTGGTCCCGGGCTGGTTAGCTGAAATCCACGGCTGTGTGTAACAACCAGGATCTCAGCCCTGTGACCATGTCTAAAGACACAGTGACAGTTTAATGCCATGACGTGTACTGTATACTCATCATGGAGCACTAAGTAGCAGTGCTCCATGACGAGTATACACGTCAAATAGCACTAAGGGGTTAAAACCTTTCCAGCAAAATTTGTCATCCAAAAGCCAAATGGTGCTCCTTCTCTTCTGAGCCCTGCTGTGAACCCATACAGCAATTTATGATCACATATGGAGTGTTTCTTTAAACTGAGGAATCGGGGTAATAAATATTGCTTTGCTGTTACCTTTGCAGTGTTACAGTAAAATATGGTTGCTTTAATTTCCATGTAACATCTAAACGGTCAACAAACTTTCTAAAATCAGTTTTGAATTATTTTAGGGTTGTCATTTCTAAAATGGGGTCATTTATGTTAGTTTTCTATTATGTAAGCCTCTCAATGACACTTCAACACTAGACTGGTCCATACGTTCAGTTTTGGAAATATTCTTGAAAAATTGCTTCGAAAAAAACAAACGTATTTTTCACCCTATAAGACACACTGGCCCATAAGACACACCTAGGTTTTAGAGGAGCACAATAAGAAAAAAATATTTTTCATTAGACCTCAGATCAGGCCAGCAATCAGACCCCCACTGTTAATCAGACTTCAGCTCACAGCTCCAATCAGACCCCCAATGTTAAAAAGACCCCAATAAGACCTCAGCTCTGACCCCAAAGTGAATGACCCCCAATCAGACCTCAGATAAGAGCCCCAGCCTCAAATTAGCCCCCATGCCTTATTTGGTCAGCCCCAAGTCTCAAATCAGCCCCCATGCCTCTTTTGATCTGTCTCATTGCCTCAGATGACATAAAATAAATAAACCACTAACCTCTCCTGCTCCTGGACACTGCTGCTCCTCAGCGCCCATGCTCCGTCTTCTTCCTGCTGTTGGCTGTGCTGTGAACTGGCCTCATGCTGAAGCGCTCATTAGTATTTGCCCCATAAAACGCACTTTTGGGGGGGGGGGGGGGGTTAAATGTCTCATGGGGCGAAAAATACGGTAACTGTTTTGTGAGGTATCACTGTCTTAAAAGCAGAAAAATTAAAATTTGAAAAGTTCTTCTAAATTTTCCGTAAATTTTGGATTTAAAAAAATAAAACATATCTACCAAAACCTACCACTAACGACGATGTACAATGTCAGAATTGGTAGGATGAGTGGACGCATTCCTAAGTTATTGCGGTAAGAAAATAGAAAAAAAATAAAAACCTGACCATACTATGTGAAAGCAGCAAACTTGTTTATTTTCCTGACGTTAAATAAAAAAAAGTGCATGATATTGATCAATTGATAATATAAGCAACAAGAGACTAATTGGTGGGAGATTGACCACATGAACGAGAACAGGCTGTAGTCCTGTCCAACTTTTGCCAAATCTTTTCAGCTCCTGGATCCAGAACGGTGTTGGCATTACAACACTGCCTGCTTATTTAAGGCATTAGTGATGTTTACTTTAGCCACCCAGTAATCAGACACTAATGCAATATCTAATTGATAAATACTGAACCACCAATACCTATTATAGAGATAGCCATGTAAAAAGAAGAATAGGATAATTCTATGCTGATATAACATTAAAGGGGTTGTCCGAGTTATTTTTTTGTCCTTTGTATGTTTCTAACTAGTCAAATACAACAGCTTTTCCATACACTTTCTGCTTCTAAAGCTGCTGGTTTCTCAGGTTTCAATGAGGGTCACATGACCTGTGATGTCAGCTTGTCTCCCTGCTAATCTTGTATTCGTACACAGAGCCTGTACACGAGAAGTCACTGTGCAGGCCACGCCCCCCCGCTCTGCCGCTATCTGCTCTCTCCCTGGATTCTTTCAGATAAAACATTAACCCCTTCAGCCAGAACACACTGAAGGCTTTACAACAGCAGCTGCAGATGTAAAGAGACACAAGATCTGCCCTCCTCACCCTACAGACACAGAGCTGATACTGAAGCTGATCTGGAAGAGATGCAAAGTATTGTATTGTACAAGAACAGGTAGGGGGAAGACTCTCTGTGTATCAGCAGTGTCATTGTACAGCTGGGACTTGTAGTCCTACACATACAACATGCTACTTAGTATTCCAGCAGACATGTCACTCAGGGCAGCTCTTGTATTCACTGCCTTTGCATAGCAGGAAGGGGGAGGGGCACAGATTGTTATTACTGCATGTAAACAAAGGCCAGAAGAGAACCAGGGAAATGAGGAAATAGATTTTTTTTGCCTAAAACCTGCTTAACTTAGTTATATATTGCTGCCCATCAGATTTACAGTAATATACATTTTTTTTTCTTAACTCGGACAACCCCTTTAATATAACCAGAAGTTACAGGTCCAAAGCATAAGATATTGTGATGACATGTAGTCTTCTATTTTTTGCCACAAACACTATGTGTAATCAAATGACCAAACAATAACACATATATATCCTACGTATCTTAACCCCTTCAACCCCGGGCCTGTTTTCACCTTCCTGCCCAGGCCATTTTTTGCTAATCTGACATGTGTCACTTCATGTGGTAATAACTTTGGAACGCTTTTACTTATCCAGGCCATTCTGAGATTGTTTCTTGTCACATATTGTGCTTCATGACAGTAGTAAATTTGTGGCAAAATATTTCATTTTTATTTATAAAAAAAAATACCAAATTTAGCAAAATTTTTGAAAAATTTGCAAATTTAAATTTTTCTACTTTCAAAATACATAGTAATACCAAATCCAAAAATAGTTATTATTTTACATTCCCCATATGTCTACTTTATGTTGGCATCACTTTATAAATGTCATTTTACTTTTTTGGGACGTTAGAAGCCTTAGAAGTTTAGAAGCCATTTTTCAAATTTTCAAAAAAATTTCCAAAACCATTTTTTTAAAGCACCAATTCAGATATAAAGTGATTTTGAGGGGCATATGTAATGGAAACCACCCATAAATGACTCCATTTTAGAAACTACACCCCTCAAATTATAAAAAAATAATGTTACAAAGTTTGTTAATCCTTGAGGTGCTCAACAAGAATTAAAGGAAAATGGAGGTGAAATTTTTTGGTAGATTATTCATGTTAATTTTTTTCTTGCAACACAGCAAGGGTTAACAGCAAACTAAACCTCAATATACATTACTCTGATTCTGCAGTTTACAGAAATGCCCCATATGTGGTGGTAAATGTCTCTATTAGAGATGAGCGAACATGCTCGTAACGAGCACTGTAGCGCTCGGCTCCCCTGCGCTCACATGGGCGCAGGCATCCGGATGCCTGCGCCCATGCGAGCGCAGGGGAGCCGAGCGCTACAGTGCTCGTTACGAGCACGTTAGTTCATCTCTAGTCTATGGGTTTGTGGCAGTGGTCAGAAGGAAAGGAGCGCCATACGGATTTTGGAGGCAGATTTTGCTAGAATGGTTTTTAGGCACCATTTTGTAATTGAGAAACCCTGACGTACCCCTACAGTGGAAACCCTCAAAAAGTGACCCCATTTTGGAAACTACGTCAAAGAATATATTAAGGGGGGTACTGACCACTTTGACCCCCTAAGAGTTTTACGGAATTTGGAAACACTTGGCTGTGAAAATCAAAAGTTTCATTTCTTCCAATAAAATGTTGCTTTAGACCCAAATTTTTCATTTTCACAAGGGGTAACAGGAGAAAAGCACCCCATAAGTTGTTCCCCATTTTCTCCTGAATAAGGCAACACCCCATATGTGGTGGTAAACTGCTGTGGGGGCACATGGCAGGACTCAGAACAGAACGTGCGCCATATGGATTTTGCAGAACAGATTTTGATGGATTGATTTGCGGGAGCCATTGATTTTTATTTTTTTGAGTGATTGTCTTATGTGGGGGCTCATTTTTTGCGGGATGAGGTGACGTTTTCATTGGTACCATTTTGGGGTACATAAGACTTTTTGAGTGCTTGGTATTACACTTTTTGTGAATCAAGGTGAAAAAAAATAGCTGTTTTGGCATAGTTTTTAAAAAAAAAATTTTATTTTTGGAAAGTTTTACACATTAGATTTATTTTTGAACAGAATAAAATCTTTTTTTTGTGTTGCCATTTTCTGAGCGCCATATTTTTCTTAAATTTTTCGGGCGATTGTCTCAGGTAGGGTATCATTTTTGAGGGACAAGATGACGGTTTGATTGGTACCATTTTGGGTTAAATACGCCTTTTTGATCGCCTGCTATTACACTTTCTGTGAGGCAAAAGGGAAAAAAAATGGCTGCTTTGGCACAGTTTTTAAAAAAATTTTTTTGAAGCATTCACCTGGGGGGCCATCTCATGTAATATTTTTATAGAGCAGGTTGTTACGGACATGGTGATACCCAATACGCCTAACATTTTTATTTTTGGAAAGTTTTACACATTAGATTTATTTTCGAACAGAATAAAATCTTTTTTTTGTGTTGCCATGCGTACGCATTTTAAAACTGGTACATTAATACATATGCATATTTTAATCTGTACACTAATGCGTACGCATTTTAACAATTTGTACGTTATGCGTACGCATTTGTGTACAGATTAAAATATGCGTATGTATTAGCGTACCAATTGTAAAATGCGTACGCAAATACGCGAAAATGGCACCCAAGCATGCTTGCTCATCTCTAGTAGGGTATCATTTTTGCGGGCCAAGATGACGGTTTGATTGGTACCATTTTTGGTTAAAAACGCCTTTTTGATCACCTATTACACTTTTTGTGAGGGAAGGTGACCAAAAAATGGCTGTTTTGTAACTGTTTTTTTTTTTTACTGCGTTCACCTGGCGGGGTGGATGATGGAGCCGGTCGATACGGACACAGCGATACCTAATATGTATACTTTTCTTTTTCCCCCTTTTTTTTTACAATTTTTTTAACTTTATTTTGGGAAAAGTGTATTTTTTTTTTTACTTGAAACTTATTTTTTGTAAAACTATTTTTTTTAACTTTTTTTTCACTTTATTTAACTTTTGGGGGTCTGATCACCTTTACAATGCATTACAATACTGTTGTATTGTAATGCATTGGCTGTAAGTGTATTACTCAATGTAATACACTTACAGCCTGCTTCCTGTGCGATCCAGGGGGCTGGATCGCACAGGCAAGCAGGGATAGCAGCCACGATGCCTAAGGAAGGCATCGGGCTGCTATCCAAGCCATCGGGTCCCCGTCACAGCAGTGCGGGGACCCAATGGACTCCTCTTCCTCCCGCATCGCATGTGCCGCGGTCAGCGCTGACCGAGGCACATCGAGGGTTAATACGCCCGCAACGGTGAAAACACCGATGCGGGCGTACGCAGCAGGGGTCCGGCTACTGGGCACAGCCGGTCCCCCGCAGCTGATGTAAAAGTACATGTACGGCGCTGGTCAGGAAGGGGTTAAATTGTGGCACTTATTTTTGTACATTTCAGGATATTTATATATTTGGGAATCAAAATCTACACAAGATCTTCAAGACATATCTGCATCTGACAGAAATGAGACCTGAAACATTGGGCTTAGATCTGCATAAAACTGATTGTATCTCAGCAAAGAAACAAGATATTAAAATGCTGATTCACATTTTTATTGCACATTAAAGGGTCTTTAACCCCTTCATGACACATCCAGTTTTCACCTTTAAGAGGTTTTCTGAGAATTTTTTTTTAACAGATGACCTATCCTGAGGATAGGTCATCAGTATCTAATTAGTAGGGGATCCAACATCCGGGACCCCGCCAATCAGCTATTCGATGAGACTTCTCTCTGCATTTCTTAGGTTAGTCACATCAAATTCTTAGTTCACGTGGCCTAGGAGCAGTTCAGTCCCATTCAAATGAATGGGGCTGAGCTGTGATACCAAGCACAGCCGCTATTCTATGTTCAGCGATTTGCTTGGTTTGCTGTGAGAAGGCTGCAGCGCTTATAGGTGCACAGCTGATCGGCGGGTCCCTGGGTGTCAGACCCCCACCGATTGAACAATGACGACCTATCCAGGAGATATGCCAT
This sequence comes from Rhinella marina, assembly GCA_900303285.1. Taxonomy (NCBI): domain Eukaryota; kingdom Metazoa; phylum Chordata; class Amphibia; order Anura; family Bufonidae; genus Rhinella; species Rhinella marina. The sequence continues at coordinate 81,255 of ONZH01002148.1, read as the reverse complement.
AAGTAAAAAAAAAAAAAAAAAAAAACAACCTTAGAATTCCCTTTTAAGGACCAGGCCAATTTTTGTAAATCTGACATATGTCACTTTATGTAATAACTTTGGAATTCTTACTTCTCCAAGCCATTCTGAGATTGTTTTCTCATGACACATTATAGTGGTAAATTGAGTCGAAATGTTTCACCATATGTTTGAGTATATATGTTCCGTAGCTTTTAAGATAGAGAGTGAGAATGATACCTTATAAAATAGTTATTACCTAACATTCTTCATATATGTACTTTATGCTGGCATCATTTTGTAAATTTAATTTTATTTTTCAGGATGTTAAGTCTTAAGAATTCAAAAAAATTGCTTCTAAAATTCTAAGAAAACTTCCAAAACCCACAACCCACAAAAACTAATTCAGTTATGAAGTCACTTTGTGGCGCTTGCATAACAGAATTTATCCATAAATGGCCCCATTGAAAAAACTATACACCAAGTTATTTAAAACTTATTTTATATACTTGACGTGAAATTTCAAAATCTTCATAAAAAAAAGATTTTTCATTTTAATCTATTTTTCCTGTAATACAGCAAGGGTTAACAGCCAAACCATCCTCAATATATTCATTAATGATGTTGTAGAAGGCTTGCACAGTAAAATATCAATGTTTGCAGATGACATTAACTGTGTAAAGTAATTAACACAGAAGAGGACAGTACACTGCTACAGATAGATCTGGATAGACTGGAGGCTTGGGCAGAGAAGTGGCAGATGAGGTTTAACACTGACAAATGTAAGGTTATGCATATGGGAAGGAATAATGTAAGTCACCAATACATAATAAATGGTAAAATATTGGGTAACTCTGACATGGAAAAGGACCTAGGAATTTTAGTGAACAGCAAACTAAGCTGAAGAAACCAGTGTCGGACAGCTGCTGCCAAGGCCAATAAGATAATGGGTTGCATCAAAAGGGGCATAGATGCCCGTGATGAGAACATAGTCCTACCACTTTACAAATCACTAGTCAGACCACACATGGAGTACTGTGTACAGTTCTGGGCTCCTGTGAACAAGGCAGACATAGCAGAGTTGGAGAGGGTTCAGAGAAGGGCAACAAAAGTAATAACTGGAATGCGTGGACTACAGTACCCAGAAATATTATCAAAATTAGGGTTATTCAGTTTGGAAAAAAAAAAAAAGTTGACTAAGGAGAGGTCTAATAACTATGTATAAATATATTAGGGGTCAGACGAGGGGACAACCACTGCATCTAGAGCAGGGGTGGGCAATTAATTTTCCCATGGGGCCCACATGAGAAATTGGGATGGGCCTGTATATAGTATATATACTATCCAGAGGTCGCACTACGTTTTTTGCAAGAGAGTAAAAATACTCCACTGACCATTTTTGAGAAGTATTTTTACTTGAGGAGGAGTACGAAAGTTCTGGTGATTTAAATACATAATATATAGGCCTGCACTTGGTCACACCTGCGTTGGAGGCTGCATTTGGAGCCGCTGTTGCAGATTCTGTCGAAAGACTAGTGGGGTGACAGGAGGAGGGGGGAGCAGGGTCACTAGTGGGGTGACAGGAGGAAGAGGGAAGCAGGGTCACTAGTGGGGTGACCAGAGGAGGGGGGAGCAGGGACACAGGAGAAGGGGGAGTAGGGTCACTAGTCGGGTCACAGGAGGAGGGGGGAGCAGGGTCACACAGAGACTACGCTCCTCATTATCCTGCATACAGAGAAGGGTGTTAGTTATGGGGTGATAGCTAGGTGGACAGAACAAAAAGGATACAGAGGGGGGTGCAGAGAACTGGGAGAACCATGATTGGGGGAGGGGGGAAAATCACTCATTTGAAGACAGACAGGCCGGGAGGGAAACAGGCCCAGGGGCATCTCTTCTCTCAGAACGGGGATCAGTTACATGAGTCAGTGATAAGATCACATTGCAGAGTGGTCGTAGATAGGACAGACACTAGGATTGCGCACACTTTGTTGTCCACAGCACCTTCCTGGCTCTTCTACATCACTGCAGTCAGTGAGCTCCATCACAGCTTCTCCTCAGTTTCCCTTCCACCTGCAAAGTTTCTTTATTTCAGCTGTTAACAAGTGTCCCTGCTAAGCCCCTGCCAGCCCTGCACAGCCAGCACTGCAGTCACAGCAGAAGGAAAGCACCTCTGATACAAGCAGGGAGCTTTAGGACCCAGACAGCAGCACACTCCTTCAGCCATGGGCGAGATTGCTCCTCCATGGCATGTGCAGGGATGGACGAGACAGGCAGCTGTGAGAGCAGGACAGAGGGGGCGTGGCTTCCAGTAGCACGGAAACCAGGCATATCTGCTTAAGAAGATATATTAGTAAGTGTAATGTCTCCCTACTTTCTTTACAGTTTTAATAAGTGCTAACAAAGTGGCCAACTCCTTTAATATTGCTTAGTCTGTATGTACCTTCTGCTTCAGTTCAAGGACAGAAAGTAAACTCCCAATAGATAGATCATCCACTTTTTATGGGTTCTCTGCAGAAGAGGATGGACCGAGAAGAATCAGATTATAAAAGGAAAATATCTTGGCATTATCTGTTAATGTAGAATTGCAGTGATCCCGGTTTCAGATATTATGCTATTTCCCCCAAGAAAATACTGCAGCTACTGTAAGCTGTAATGCAGTATTTAGATAGATTTCTGTTTCACATTTACCCCGGTGTTCAAAAGTAGATGTGTCAGTGTATACTGGTGCCATTGGGCTATTGGTGATTTATCAGTGTATTCAGTACTTCCAGATGACTACTGGATGTAGAACAAGCCTTTTGACACTTGCCATCATTCTTAAAGTGGTAGGAGCTCTTAAAATCAGCTCCGACTGTTGAACATAAACGTGTGTGTGATTCATTTTCAGATCTGGACTCAAAGACTAGTACCTAGTTCATATAAAGGAAAAGTCTGGATCCCAGATTTGATGGTCCCTACTGAGTGCTGCGTTAACCATTCCAACATTGGCGAAGCCAAACATATTTACATTGATAATATACTTAATGCTTTTAACATACGATATTTGCAGAATAATGAGAGAGATTACAGAGATTAGAGAAATTAGCAAATAATCCACACTGTGAGTTGGTCAGGAAAGGTGGTGTGGACTCACAGGATTGGATTATTGAGTAACGTTTGAGCATGACACCTTTACCCCATTATGTTATAAGTTGTGACCTAACTTCACTAACAATGTTTTAAACAGATAAGATAGCTGGCTGGTTTATAGTATATTGAAAGAGTAGCAACCCACTTGCTACTTGCAGAACTATCAAACAATCATAAAATGTTTTTTCCACCATAATGTGTATGTGGCATGTGAAATGGATGCATATACAGTCATGGCCAAAAGTTTTGAGAATGACACAAATATTATATTTTCACATGGTCTGCTGCCCTCTGGTTTTTATGTGTGTTTGTCAGATGTTTTTATCACATACAGAAATATAATTGCAATAATATTATGAGTAACAAACGCTTATATTGACAGTTAGAATGAGTTAATGCAGCAAGTCAATATTTGCAGTGTTGACCCTTCTTCTTCAGGACCTCTGCAATTCTCCGTGGCATGCTCTCAATCAACTTCTGGACCAAATCCTGACTGATAGCAGTCCATTCTTGCACAATCAATGCTTGCATTTTGTCAGAATTTGTAGGTTTTTGTTTGTCCACCTGTCTCTTGATGATTGACCACAAGTTCTCAATGGGATTAAGATCTGGGGAGTTTCCAGGCCATGGACCCAAAATCTCTATGTTTTGTTCCCTGAGCCATTTAGTTATCACCTTTGCTTTATGGCAAGGTGCTCCATCATGCTGGAAAAGGCATTGTTGATCGCCAAACTGCTCTTGGACGGTTGGGAGAAGTTGCTCTCGGAGGACCTTCTGGTACCATTCTTTATTCATGGCTGTGTTTTTAGGCAAGACTGTGAGAGAGCCGATTCCCTTGGCTGAGAAGCAACCCCACACATGAATGGTTTCAGGATGCTTTACAGTTGGCATGAGACAAGACTGGTGGTAGCGCTCACCTCGTCTTCTCCGAATAAGCTGTTTTCCAGATGTCCCAAACAATCGAAAAGGGGATTCATCAGAGAAAATGACTTTACCCCAGTCCTCAGCAGTCCACTCCCTGTACCTTTTGCAGAATATCAGTCTGTCCCTGATGTTTTTTCTGGAGAGAAGTGGCTTCTTTGCTGCCCTCCTTGAGACCAGGCCTTGCTCCAAGAGTCTCCGCCTCACAGTGCGTGCAGATGCACTCACACCTGCCTGCTGCCATTCCTGAGCAAGCTCTGCACTGCTGGTAGCCCGATCCCGCAGCTGAAACACTTTTAAGAGAGGGTCCTGGCGCTTGCTGGTCTTTCTTGGGTGCCCTGGAGCCTTTTTGGCAACAATGGAACCTCTCTCCTTGAAGTTCTTGATGATGCGATAGATTGTTGACTGAGGTGCAATCTTTCTAGCTGCGATACTCTTCCCTGTTAGGCCATTTTTGTGCAGTGCAATGATGACTGCACGTGTTTCTTTAGAGATAACCATGGTTAACAGAAGAGAAACAATGATGCCAAGCACCAGCCTCCTTTTAAAGTGTCCAGTGGTGTCATTCTTACTTAATCATGACAGATTGATCTCCAGCCCTGTCCTCATCAACACCCACACCTGTGTTAATGGAGCAATCACTGAAACGATGTTAGCTGGTCCTTTTAAGGCAGGGCTGCAATGATGTTGAAATGTGTTTTGGGGGATAAAGTTCATTTTCTAGGCAAATATTGACTTTGCAAGTAATTGCTGTTAAGCTGATCACTCTTTATAACATTCTGGAGTATATGCAAATTGCCATTATAAAAACTGAAGCAGTAGACTTTGTAAAAATTAATATTTGTATCATTCTCAAAACTTTTGGCCATGACTGTAGATGGCTGCCACCTCACCACTCAGGAGTCTGCATCTTAGCTAATCATCCCTGAGGTTTGAGTCTAAGAACAAAAAAAAAAAAAAAAAAAAAAAAAAAAAAAAGAGGTGTTCCATTATAGCAGGTACCGGACCAGATTCTATTGGAAAAGAGAAACAAAGAAGACCAAGTGTTTGATGCACATGCCATGATGAGGATGGTATGGGTTGGGTGGCTGCTGATGTGGAACATGCTAAAAAGTACCTAAGCAGGCTGTGTTCAAGAGGAGGAAAACACTAATTCACTTGTGTCTTCTTCTCCTCCCCAAGGGAGAACAGATATAAAATCTGCATTGGTGATATAGGGTCCGTCCTGAAGGGTACACCTCAGTTAAGGGGAGTCTTTCACCTGTTTTTCACCTATATAACTAACAGCAGTGACCCACAGAAGATTGAAGATGCATCCCAGACATACCTGTGTGCACTGTGTGTCTATTAAATGTTCAGAAAAAGCACTTTTATTCTGCTGGAAAACAGCTCCCCAAGTGCCCAGCTGAAAGTGAAACTAAAAACAGCTTTCTCTCCTGACTTGATTTCTAACAGCTGATATACTGGATATAATGCTGTGATTTTGGTATCATTTGAAAGCTTGGAAAGCTTTCAAAGAAGGTCAGAACCATTTTTCTATCTGCTACCAATTCCAAGCTATGAGCAGCTAAAGCAGCCCTCCTCTCTTCAGTCTGGTTTGCTTTGAGCACTTACAGCAGCAGAGCTGGGCACTTGGGAGTTGTTTTGCTGCAGAATAAAAGTGCTTTTCCTAGACATGTTAGGCTACTTTCACACGAACGTTGTGTTTTGCGGTCCGCAAATTGCGGATCCGCGAAAAAAACGGATGGCGTCCGTATTTTTTGCGGTAACATTGCCTATCCTTGTCCGCAAAACGGACAAGAATAGGACAGGTTATATTTTTTTTTGCGGGGCTACGGAACGGGCATACGGATGCGGACAGCACACAGTATGTTCTCAGTATTTTTTGCGGACCCATAGAAATGAATGAATTTTTCATGTGAAAAATGCGGATCGGAGTCCGCAAAAAATACTGTCGTGTGAAAGAGGCCTAATACAGAAAGAAAAACAGGTAAAAGACTCCCTTTAATGGATGGCCCATAGGCCCTGCTTTAAACTGAATGTAGTCAACTAGGAACTCTCTTTGGACAATTAGCAAATTATGTTCAAGAGGAGGAAAATGTGAAAGAAATTAAGTAGCTGATGAACAAACTTGTGCTAAGTTGTATATAATTATCAAATAGTCTCCATCTTCTTTATTAATCTCCATTTAAAATAAATATGAGTCACCATCACTTGATTTATTATAGGAAGTTAGCTAGGACATGCAAAATGAGGAACTTGGCGGAATTTGGTAAATTTGGGTATGGAATTTTCCAGATAGATGAGGAATGCATGTGTCATTTATCATACCATATCATATAACATAGTAACATAGTTTATAAGGCCGAAAAAAGACATCAGTCCATCCAGTTCGGCCTGTTTTACTACAAGTTGATCCAGAGGAAGGCAAAAAAAACCCTGTGAGGTAGAAGCCAATTTTCCCCCACTTTACGGAAAAAAAATTCCTTCCCGACTCTAATCAGAATAATTCCCTGGATCAACGACCCCTCTCTAGTAACTATAACCTGTAATATTATTACCCTCCAGAAATACATCCAGGCCTCTCTTGAACTCTTTTAGTGAACTTACCATCACCACCTCCTCAGGCAGAGAGTTCCATAGTCTCACTGCTCTTACCATAAAGAATCCTCTTATATGTTTGTGTACAAACCTTCTTTCCTCCAGACGCAGAGGATGTCCCCTCGTCACAGTCACAGTCCTGGGGATAAATAGATCATGGGAGAGATCTCTGTACTGACCTCTGATATATTTATACATAGTTATTAGATCTCCCCTCAGTCGTCTTTTTTTTATAAAGTGAATAAGCCTAATTTGATAATCTTTCTGGGTACTGTAGTCCACCCATTCCAGTTATTACTTTAGTTGCCCTCCTCTGAACCCTCTCCAGCTCTGCTATGTCTGCCTTGTTCACAGGAGCCCAGAACTGTACACAGTACTCCATGTGTTGTCTGACTAGTGATTTGTAAAGTGGCAGGACTATGTTCTCATCACGGGAATCTATGCCTCTTTTGAAGCAACCCATTATCTTATTGGCCTTGGCAGCAGCTGTCTGAAACTGGTTTCTACAGCTTAGTTTGCTGTTCACTAAAATTCCTAAGTCCTTTTCTATGTCAGAGTTACCCAATATTTTACCATTTAGTATGTACTGGTGACTTACATTATTCTTTCCCATATGCATAACCTTACATTTGTCAGTGTTAAACCTCATCTGCCACTTCTCTGCCCAAGCCTCCAGTCTATCCAGATCCATCTGTAGCAGTGTACTGTCCTCTTCTGTGTTAATTACCTTACACAGGTGATATTTTACTGTGCAAGCCTTCTACAAGATCATTAATAAATATATTGGAGAAAAGGGCCCAATACTGACCCCTGTGGTACCCCACTAGTGACAGTGACCCAATCTGAATATGTGCCGTTAATAACCACCCTCTGTTTTCTATCACTGAGCCAGTTACTTACTCACATACAGACATTTTCTCCTAGGCCAAGCATTCTCATTTTATATACTAACATTTTATGTGGTACCGTGTCAAATGCTTTGGAGAAGTCCAGATATACGACATCAACAATATCATTATCAACGATATAATTATGTTTTCTGATTAGTAGCTTTGATATACTTGTATGCTTGTGATTGGATATATTAAAATTGATGGCTAAATCCACCATGTACATCTAAAAAAATTGGCTCTCTGGGCGTGGCTCAGGAGAGAACAGTTTGTCCAGCAAAGCTGTCTGGGTGTCCGATTCTTAGGCCGGCCGCATCCCCTGGCACCTGGTGACAATTTTTAACAATTTAAATCCCACAGACAAGAGAGTGTAGTCTCCTAGTTTGGGACTTGTTCTAAATTGCAGTGACAGGTCTCATTTTTTGCGGGATGAGATTACAGTTTGATTGGTACCATTTTGGGGTACATAAGACTTTTTGATCGCTTGGTATTACACTTTTTGTGAGACCAGGTGAAAAAAATAGCTGTTTTGGAATAGTTTATTTAAAAATTTTTTTTTAGAGCATTCACCTGAGGGGGTATATCATGTGATATTTTTATTGAGCAGGTTTTTACAGATGCGGCGATACGTAATGTCTATCATTTTTATTTTTTGTTAAGTTTTACACAGTGAAAGCCCTTTTGAACAGTATAAAATCTTGTTTTTGTGTTGCCATTTTCTGAGAGCCAATTTTTTTTTTTTGGGGCGATTGTCTTAGGTAGGGTCTCATTTTTTGCGGGATGAGATGACGGTTTTATTGGTACCATTTTGGGCTAAATACGCCTTTTTGATTGCTTGGTAGTACACTTTGTGTTAGGCAAGGTGACCAAAAAAATGGCTTTTTTGACACGGTTTATTATTTTCTTTTACCTGACAGGGTAGATCATGTGATATTTTTATAGAGCCGGTCGATACGGACGTGGCGATACATAATATATCTACTTTTCTTTTTTTTTCCCTATTTTTTTACAATTACTTTATTTTTGGAAAAGGACACTTTTTTTTTTAACTTGAAACTTTTACCTTTTTTGGTAAAACTATTTTTTTTAACTTCTTTTTTTACTTTATTTTTTGTCCCACTCTGGGACTTCAACTTTTTGGGGTCTGATCCCCTGTACAATGCATTACAGTACTTCTGTATTGTAATGCATTGCCTGTAAGTGTATTACTCACTGTAATACACTTACAGCTTCCTGCCTGTGAGATCCATGGGGCTGGATCTCACAGGTTCTTAATGGAGGCAGCCACGATGCCTAAGGAAGGCACCGGGCTGTCTTCCCTGCCATCGGGTCCCCGTCACGGCAGCACGGGGACCCGATTGACATCACAACCCGACATGATGCCGCACGTGCCGCAGCAGTGCAAGGGTTAATGCTCCAGCATTGATGTTTTCACCAATTCCGGCGCATACAGCAGGAGTCTGGCTATCTGTGACTGCCGGACCCCTACAGCTGATCGGGCGCGCGCACCTCCTGTGCCCGCCCGATCAGAGCGCCCTAGCAGTACGGCGCTGGGATTTCTGTCCCAGTTTCCAGCACAGTACATGTAAGGCGCTGGTATCTTAAGTAGTTAATATCACATTTATATTTTCTATTTTTTCCTGCCAGTATAGGTTAAGTTTGGGACTTTTGAAAACATATGTATGAAATATGCTCTCTCCACTGCATGGGGCATTTAGGGAATTTATCATCCTCTTTGAACTCTATTTTAAGCATAACAAAGACAAATAAAATACTGTAATAATTTATGCGACTGATTTTTGAGACCTTTGGAATCTGTGCTAATATACATACACTCAATGACAAAAACAAAATTATGGCCCCAGATAGAAATGTCAAACTGCTGTTAAACTTGGCATGCGTTTAGGTCTCTGGCAGATATGTAAATGATCACAGGTGTGGTCTGATTAGACACTGGGCCAGTGACAAAAGGGCGTAAAGGCGTTTCACCCAGTGCCCTATAAATAAGCTCTCAGAGGGGACTTTTGGGTAGTGTACCTATTGGTAACAGATTGCCGACTGCTAGACAAGCCTCTATAACACATTTGAGGACATTCTGCCCATTTGACATTGAGAGGGGCAACAACACGGGACAGAGAAGCATTTCAATAAATTATCGCTATTAGGAACAATATTATAGCTAATAGGAAGTGCTGGGAGCAGTGGTTAAGTGAGGGCACAAACACATGGCAAACATACTTGGGACCAATAGTTTGATCTACTGACAAGCACAAGCAGCTCCCACAGTTTTGTTGTCCACCATCCAGACACAGGTGGCACCTTCATTACACACCCTTGTCTCCGGCTGGACTATTTCCAGGTTCTTAACAGAAGGAAATTTTTTGTTACGGAACCCATTACACGTCCTGCCATCGATAGCCAGCCACTGTTGCCTTCTTTTGCATTGGTGTCATGAAAAACAAGAAACCTGGACTTCTATGGATTGGAACTGTGTAATCTTTGGGGAGCCATTCCATACAACAGTCACCCCTAGTCCCTACATGAGACACTAACAGCTCAGTTATATGTGAAGGTCATCCTGAGGTCACATGTGTGTCTTCTCATGGCAAGCTTTCCAACTGGCATTTTTCAGCAGGATAAGGGTAAACTGCACACAGCTGGGATATTCCAGAAATATCTCCACCAGAGGACAGCCCTTGTTTGTCCTGCCCGGTTACCAAATTTATCAATTAAGCATTTATGGGACCATCTGGGATGCTAGCGTCAGCAAACTACAAGTGTGCAGGATCTACAGGCCCAGCTGCAACATCTGTGGGCAAATTTGCTACAGTGTCCAATACAGAATCTATGTGTCGCCATGCCCAAACACATCTAATCTAGCATTCAGGCTAGAGGAGGCCCATCCTCCTTTCAACTGCACAGTTTTCCCTAATAAACTGATCCTTTCACTCAAATGTTGTAATCACTTGCATATATTATTACATTCAAACATATAAAGTTTCATTTCATTCCAACAACTTCTTGGGGCGTTCATATTTTTTTTTTGCTGTCAATGAGTGTACTATTTTCTGTGACATAGTGTGGCTTGTCAGCATCCAGGGCAAGCAAAGTACTGTACCCTCCTAACTTGCGACGCGATTGCTGAGTCCACTAGAGGAAGTGGCTTATCTGTTTCCTCCACTCACTGCAAAGCGCTCATTGTGCACTATGCACAAGCAAACGAAGCAGGAAGCGTGGTCTCCCTGACAGTTGGAGACCTGCTCTTGCTAGATTGCAGGAGCTTTAATCCAACACCCAAATGTATGGTGCGCTTAGGCTGTTGTGGAGTTAATATAGAGGTTTATTACTGAGGAGTCCTAAATGGAGTTGGCACAGTAGGTCCATGGCAATTTTACTACTAGTCTGAGGTACTAGTAAAGTTTCCATGGCCCTACTTTGAGACACCCACAGTAATAAACCTCCTTTATGAAGTCAGTCCCAATCCTTATTTAGACCCCAAGCAGCCCCTGGCCAGCACCACTCTGATACATATTATGTGGCCCCTCTGCACCCCCCCCAATAAACAACGAAAATGCCTGAAGAAAAAAAAAAAAAAAAAGATGTAAAGTCATGGCCAGTAGGGGTCTCAGGTTCACTTAATTTGCAGTCTATTGCCAGTTAGGCTAGATCTGTCTCTAGTAACAGAGAACCAAGAGACGGCTCACCGGAAATAAGGGCATGTCAGCACTAGCTGAGATTCTGCGGCTGATAGAAAAACTGCATCTAACACAGCTTCTGAAGAGCAGAGAAGCTCCTGAGTGTCTGTAAGTGTGATATCCCCCTTCTTATTAGCTTTAAGAGCTCAATAGAAAAAAAACAAAATGGGAATGGAAGTGACGTCATTGCACCCAGTGCTGGCATATTCCACAGAAGTAAAACACCCACTGCTTGTGAGAGAAATGCATCTAGCTGTGCAAGTGAGACAGAGAATAACATGGCTAAGGAAGATATCAGGGAAGAAAAAAAAAAGAGCTGCTCCTTCACAGTTATGATTCTACAATGAAGCACAGCCATTATGAAAACATTGAAATCTGCTTTAAAGGGGTGGTCCGGGTTCAGAGCTGAACCTGGAAACATCCCCTTTCACCTAGCCTCTCTGATATGAGCATTGGAGCATTTTATACGCTGATAGTCTCCCATGTATCAAGCAGGGCAAGGGCTGTTTGCTTATATTTTTCACACTGCTAGGCAGACGCTTCTGCCTAGCAGTGTTGCTAGTCACATCACCGGCACTAATTGGCAGGCTTTAGCACTGCCCTAGTCTTTTACAGGCTAGGGCAACACTAACGCCCGATAATTAGTGCTGATGACTTCACTTGGCTCACTGCTAGATGGAAGACTCCGCCTAGCTTACCCATGGAGAGCCGGGTACATCACCGGATCTCAAGAAAATTCCCTGAATCGTGTAGGGCAAGGGAGAGCATCAGAGCTTTTCATATCAGAGGTGCTGCCTGGGTGAAAAAGAGGATACCCCTTTAAGCTCTTTGGCATTCCTGCTTCAGTCTTTTCTACCATATCCAAGACACCTTCCCACCAGCTTTTATTTTACATAATCCCTTTAAGTCTCTGAATTTCTAGATTCCATTAATACTGCACTTTGGGTTGCCAAATAATATCTTCTAATTCGGAAAAGCCAGTGCCCCTTTTCTCCACTGGTCGCTGTATGTTTTAATTTAAACTTTTTCTTGAATACACATTCTTCCATATTACTTCACTAGTCAACATTTTCCTTTAACCCCTTGAAGACCCATACACCTTTATACCGCCGTCACTAGGGGACTTTAGGCTTGGCCTGGTCTAAGCGCTGCACAGGTCCCTGTGCAGCGTAAGGCAGGGGCTCAGCTCTCACCAGAGAGCTGCACTCCTGCTCTAACAGCCCAGACTGCCAGCAGTGCCAATCTGGGCTGTTTAACCCCTTACATGACATGGGCAATGGCACCCACCGCAGGTAAGCAGTAACAGAGGGAGTGGACTCCCTCTGTCTCCCAGTGGCACCCTGCAAAAGCGACTGTGGGGTGCCGATGTGTGTACAGGCAGGATGGGTCCTGGTGCAGGCTCCAAACCTGCCTTGAGCAGCCTGCAGGTCAATGTCAGTATGGCACTGACATTAAGATGCAATGCACTATAGGGATAGTGCGTTGTATTTTAGAAGTAATCAAAAGATTGTCCGTTACAGCCCCCTTGTGGCACTATTAAGTGGTTAAAAAAGTAACATGTTTTTAAGTAAATTTAAAAAAAATTAAATAAAAGAAATTAGTGGGCAAGAGAGACTACCATTGCTGGATTGCAAGGTGGTTATAAGCATGGAAATGAGCAGTGTATAATGTGATGGAAAAATGAATCCAGCCAGCAAAGAAAACAATATGGATAATTACAATAAATTAGTAAATGCCTCGTATTAAAGAGGACTTTTCACTGGTCCTGACGTTACAATATTAGTACCTGCCAGTTTGAGAAATGATTAGAGGATATCAGGGCACGGTTTGTTTTTTTTGTTTTGTTTTTTTTCAGAACGGCTGCTCCGCTGCCCCGCTGTGACCCCCCTTCACTTTTGCCGCCCTGTATACTACCGTATTTTTCGCCCTATAAGACGCACCGGCCCATAAGACGCACCTAGGTTTTAGTGTAGGAAAATAAGAAAAAAATATTTTTCATCAGATCCTCTTATCAGACTGCCCATAAATTTAAGGACATCACATCAGACCCCCATATCAGCCCCCTGTGCCCCCATACCATCTCACTGTGCCCCCATCAGACCTCAGATCAGCAGAATGTGCCCCCATCAGACCTCAGATCAGCAGAATGTGCCCCCATCAGACCTCAGATCAGCAGAATGTGCCCCCATCAGACCTCAGATCAGCAGAATGTGCCCCCATCATACCTCAAATCAGCAGAATGTGCCCCCATCATACCTCAAATCAGCAGAATGTGCCCCCATCATACCTCAAATCAGCAGAATGTGCCCCCATCATACCTCAAATCAGCAGAATGTGCCCCCATCAGACCTCACATCAGCAGAATGTGCCCCCATCAGACCTCATATCATGCCCCCATCAGACCTCAGATCAGCAGAATGTGCCCCCATCATACCTCAAATCAGCAGAATGTGCCCCCATAAGACCTCACATCAGCAGAATGTGCCCCCATCAGACCTCATATCATGCCCCCATCAGACCTCAGATCAGCAGAATGTGCCCCCATCAGACCTCAGATTAGCGTTTTGTGCCCCCTCACGCCACAGATCAGCGTCTTGTGCCCCTATCAGACCTCAGATCAGCCCACCCAGCCACTGATAAAGACCATACTTACCGTACCTGTTCTGCGCTGCCGCTGCCGTCCGGTCCCACGCTCCGCGCTCCTCTCTCTTCCCTGCCGGCACGCACTATGACCTGACGCCGCAGCGTCAGGTCATAGTGCGTGCTGGCAGGGAAGAGAGAAGAGCGCGGAGCGTGGGACCGGACGGCAGCGGCAGCGCAGAACAGGTAAGTATGGTCTTTATCAGTGGCTGGGTGGGCTGATCTGAGGTCTGATGGGGGTCCCTACGTACAAGTGAGCGCTTCCTTATGGAAGCGCTCACTTGTATTCGCCCTATAAGACGCACAGCATTTTTCCCCCTACTTTTGGGGGAAAAAAAGTGCGTCTTATAGGGCGAAAAATACGGTAATTAGTAGCATCAGTACAGGGAGAGGAGACGGCCGCATTTCTCAAGGAGCATCTCCTTCTCCCTGGCACAGAGCTGTCCAATTGCAGCGGACTGCGTCACAGCCAGGGAGAAGGTGAGCTTTTTTTTTCTCCCTGGCTTGTTTGATGTGGATTGGAGAATCCTTCCATGAAACCACCAGAGTAATATCCATATGGTGTGCGGTTCCATTACTATATTGAACTTTATTTTGTCAGCATGATTACAGAGCTACCAATTTTAAATAGATTTTTTTAAAATAAAATTTATGTCGTTTTCATTGGTGCTATTATATAGGTGACCAAAAACTAGCAATTCTAGTACAGATCATTACAGGTGTGGCGATATTAATTATGGATATTTATTCTTTCCTTTCAGTTTTTTTATTATAATAAAAGGGATTTATGAAAAAGATTTTTACTGGAAATTTTTGAAAACTTTTTTTTTTTTTTTTTTTTAAAGGGATTTTGTCACCTAAAATTTTCTTTATTGATTAAAAAGAGATAATAAAACATGTTCTTTTTCTCTAATCTGTTTGTATTTTCTGATTGTAGTTTTTGAAATTTCATTACTAGAACATTTTTACGGGGACTGCCATCTTGGCTGAGCTGTTCTAAACAGCATTTAGTGATATGCTTTACAGCAAGCCCCATGGACCATAGGCAGCAATAGACAGCTCCAGTCCTATTGAGAATGCATTGAGAGGCTTTTTCCTTTGAAGTTTTTGTTTATTCTACAGGGAGATTCTATTGTCTGTGATGTGAGTTGGTCTCCAATTACACTGTTTACGGTAGCAGCATTACTTTACAGCTGACACACTGACAAACAGGATATCTCAGCTGAGATTATAGCCTAGTGGCCAGAAGGAAAACTGCAAGATTTTTAAGATGATTTTAAAATATAGATAGGAACATGGAAAATTAGAAAAAACATCGCCAAACATTACAAAGACATATGTTTAACATAAAAACTTGATTTAAACAATGGGTCATTTTTTTATGACAAATTCCCTTTAAGTATTGTAGTTCCATTAGAGGATGTTTGATGCCTCGATTGCTGGTATAATGCAACAATGCATTACAACACTTACTGTATTTTAATGCATTTTTACATTGACAATTCACCTATCAGACCCCACCTAAGACATACCCCGATAATCTACCATACCAAGCTGGAGTCAATTCTAAGGTCTCCAGCTGCCATAGCAGCCACTGGCACCTTATTAGGGCATTTGTGGGGAGCTGATGGTGTCAGGGGTGCACCAACAATGAGGTGGTTGCCTCAGGCAGCAAGACCTAGAGACAATTGGGGACAGTGGCAGGGCTGTGGGAATCTCTCTCTACATTCAACTATATCACAGTATGCCTTAAACAATTTTCACCTCAGGCAACAGAAAGGTTAAGTGCATCCCTGGATGGTGTAAAGAGTGAGCCCCTCCTTCGGAAAACTTATTAGATGCGGCAGTCAGCATCTAAGCGGTTGAAAAGCCAGGATCCTGGCTGTTACAGCAGAAACCTAGCTCAGTCACAGCCAGACTCCTGCAGTCATAGTGAAGACTCAACTCCTACTGCAAGAACGACTTGTCTGCAGCGACTTACATCGGATGTCAAGATTAAAAAGTTGAATTACACTTATTTTCAAGTTTATACTTGCCTGATCTCCTTCGATAACCTCCCCTTTTTGATTTTTAAGAACCATAACAAGCTGAGCCTGAAATGTTATGATGAGCACTGGACCTTGTTCCATCATCTTTCCCATTGCGAGCTAAAATAAAAAATGAAGACAGAAAGAAAAAAAATTTCAAGACAATGGCAGTGCTTTTTCAATTAGTTGTAATGTCTGTTTATGGTTAAATCACATAATTCTATCGATTGACATTAGAAATGTCTCCAAAAGATATAAAAATAAACACTAAGGCCTCTTTCACATGAATGATATGGTTTGTGTCAGGATGTGTTCATTGAAACTCGCCTCATTTCACAGTTTAGTCAGATTTGTCTGCAATTGTGTTCAGTGTGTGAAAAAAAACAGAAGACTTAGAAACAACATCTACTAGCAATGTTTTTTTTTTCACTGAAGCCCCATTCACTTCTATGGGGATTAACTCCCATGGTTACATGCTGCAATTCTCATTCAACGCAGATATGACATGTGAAAGACAACGCTCATGTGCACAGACCCATTGAAATGAATGGGTCAGGATTCAGTGTGGGTGCTATGCGTTCACTTCACCAATTGCACCCGCGCAGAAAATGTGTGTGAAAATGGCCTAAAAGTATTCTAATGGGTATTTCTAAGGAGTTTCCAGAATTATTTATTTTGTCTTTGTAACTTTATCTTACTGCATGTTTGGCATATGGAAATGGGTAGGAGTCTGTCACCAGGAAATTCACTGTTAAACCAGGCACAATTCATTGTAGGGCTAGCTCAGCTGAATGTAATGATACCTTTTCGTTATTAGTGTTCTATTGTTTAAAGAGGACCTGTAGCCAAAAATGCAATGCAATCTGAGAGCACTATGTTATAGAGCAGAAGAAGCTGAGCAGATTTATGTATATATTTGTGGGAAAAGATTCAGTAAAACTTTAGTGATGAGCGAATCGAAGCGGCAATATTCGTGATTCGCATGAATATTGCCCGCTTCGGCTCGGCATCCCGGACTCGTGATTATTCGTGCGTCACTGGAAGTTTGAAATGCCCGGTTTTTTCAGCCAATCAGCATCAAAGGGAAGCCTTTGGGAACGCCTGCTGTGATGTAACAGCCCCTATACCTCCCCAGCAGTGATTGGCTGGCAGTGACAGGTGACCTAAATTTACATAAAGGTAGGGACCTGCAGCATCAGCCTCATTGTGCTTTGGGAAGGAGAAGAGACAGACAGGGTTAGCTAGTGTAGTGTTGCACGATATATCGAAAACTCGGTACGGTTTCGGTACCTAGTGCGGTACCGAAGCTCGATACCAAGTTTTCTTGCCGTCCGATACATAGAACATGGCGCGCGCATCACTTTAATGCGGTTGCCATGTTCTAATATCTGCCGCGCTGCCAGGGCCGGATTATAATTGGAGCACCTGGAGCTACTGCTCCAGGCCCCCACTCCAATGATTTCATGGGGGGCCCGCGCCCCCCTCAGACCTCAGATCAGCCCACCCAGCCACTTTAAAAAAAAGCATACTTACCTGTTCTGGCCGCCGCTGTCCTCAGGTTCCGCGCTCCACTGTGTTCCCTGCCGGCGCGCACTATGACCTGACGCAGCATCAGGTCATAGTGCGCGCCAGCAGGAACACAGTGGAGCGGGGAGGCCTGAGGACAGCGGCGGCCAGAACAGGTAAAGTATGCTTTTTTTTAAAGGGCTGCGTGGGCTGATCTGAGGGGGGCTACAGACGCTGACCTGAGGTCTTGATGGGGGCGCAAGACGCTGACCTGAGGTCTGATGGGGGCGCAAGACGCTGACCTGAGGTCTTGATGGGGGCGCAGACGCTGACCTGAGGTCTGATGGGGGGCGCAAGACGCTGACCTGAGGCTGATGGGGCGCAAGACGCTGACCTGAGGTCTGATGGGGGCGGCAAGACGCTGACCTGAGTCTGATGGGGCGCAAGACGCTGACCTGAGGTCTGATGGGGGGGCGCAAGACGCTGACCTGAGGTCTGATGGGGGCGCAAGACGCTAGACCTGAGGTCTGATGGGGGCGCAAGACGCTGACCTGAGGTCTGATGGGGGCGCAAGACGCTGACCTGAGGTCTGATGGGGGCGCAAGACGCTGACCTGAGGTCTGATGGGGGCGCAAGACGCTGACCTGAGGTCTGATGGGGGCGCAAGACGCTGACCTGAGGTCTGATGGGGGCACAATGTGTTGATCTGAGGTTTATTATCCCTGTACAGTGACATCACTGTGTGTATTATCCCTGTACTGTGACATCACTGTGTGTATTATCCCAGTGCAGGAAGAGGTAAGTGGTCTGTGTTTGTGTGTTTGTTTTCTATTTTTCAGGGTCGTGAATGCAGAGGACTACGTCGGATTCGGTGGACTACGTCGGACCAGCTTTTTTTTTTTTAATAAAATGGTCAAACAGGGAGTGTTTATTTCAATAAAATGTTTTATACTTGTGTGTGTATTTTTTTTTTTACAATACTACAGTTTTAGTAATTACGGCTATCTACAGGCTATCTAATACTGGGCTTAGTGCTTGCCGGTATGGCAGGCCAGCTCTAACCCCAACATCTATTACCTCGGCACCCACCGAAGAGCCGGGTACCCGCAGGACCGGACCTTCTAAATTGAGGGTCTGGGGCGGCTGCAGGCTGGTACCATTAGGCTGGGAAGGGCCAATAACCGTGTCCCTTCCCACCCTGGTAGTGCCAGGCTGCCGCTGCTGGTTGTATCTGGCTGGCGAAGGAAAAATGGGGGGGACCCCACGCCATTTTTTTAAAAAAATTATTTAATTATTTTTGTAAAAAAATGGCGTGGGGTCCCCCCCTTTTTTCCTTCGCCAGCCAGATACAACCAGCAGCGGCAGCCTGGCACTACCAGGGTGGGAAGGGAAACGGTTATTGGCCCTTCCCAGCCTAATGGTACCAGCCTGCAGCCGCCCCAGAGCCAGACCCTCAATTTAGAAGGTCCAGTTCTGCGGGTACCCGGCTCTTCCCGGCACCCCTGGTGGCGGTGGGTGCCGAGGTAATAGATGTTGGGGTTAGTGCTGGCCTGCCATACCGGCAAACACTAAGCCCAGTATTAGTAATCAGGGCTGTCAGTAGATAGCCGTGATTACTAAAACTGTAGTATTGTATATAAAAAATAAAAAAAAAAAATACACACAAGTATAAAACATTTTATTGAAATAAACACTCCCCCAGACTCCTGTTTGACCATTTTATTAAAAAAAAAAAAAAGCTGGTCCGACGTAGTCCACCAAATCCGACGTAGTCCTCTGCATTCATGACCCTGAAAAATAAAAAACAAACACAGACCACTTACCTCTTCCTGCACTGGGATAATACACACAGCGATGTCACTGTACAGGGATAACAAACACAGCGATGTCACAGTACAGGGATAACAAACACAGCGATGTCACAGTACAGAGATAATAAACACAGTGATGTCACCGTACAGGGATAACACACACAGTGATGTCACAGTACAGGGATAACAAACACAGTACAGGGATAATAAACGCAGTGATGTCACTGTACAGGGATAATAAACACAGTGATGTCACAGTACAGGGATAATAAGCACAGTGATGTCACAGTCCAGGGATAATAAGCACAGTGATGTCACAGTACACCTGTGCAAACAAGGCCTGGGGGACCAAGATAAGGCTACGGGCTACACTGAAAAGGGCCAGTGGCGCACAGATAAGGGGAAAGGGGCAGGGTCACAAGCAAGGTCCTGGGGGGGAAGGGGGGGTGAGGGGTGCACAGATAAGGGCCAGGGTGGCGCACACAGGGGGCAGCAGAGACAAGAACCAGAGAGGCGCAGACAAAGAGGGAGTGGGGCACAGATAAGGGCCCAGGGGCGCAGACCAGGAAGAGGCGTACAAAGACAAGGGCCAGATCCCAGGGGTGCAGACAGGAGCCAGGTAGGCACAGCCAAAGGGGCGCACATAAGAGCCAGGGGCTGCATTGAAAGGGCCAGGGTGGTGCACAGAGCAGGGTCAAAAGCAAGGTCTGGGGGGGGGGATGAGGGGCGCACAGATAAGGGCCAGGGTGGCATTAATAGGTTCTTCTTTATTTTGGCGAGGTATCGTATCAGTATCGAGTATCGTGATACTTTTGTACGTATCGGTATCTAACTCTAAATTCTGGCATCGTGACAACCCTAGTAACTTGCTTCACTTTCAACTACCTCACCCCCCCGACACCTGTGTCTCGCCATTGTCCACCACCTCCTCAGACAACACTGGTAAATCCCCACTGTCAGCACACTGAGACTGCAAAAAGTCTTGCGAATTGGGGCAGAGAATGTTCTGGGGTAGCACATCAGAGAAGGGGTGACTATGGGGTTCCAGGGAGTACGTGCCCACATGCAATCTCCATCCAAAAAGTCATACTGAGGCTCACCACCATGCTTTACACTGCAATCTTATTGAAAGACAGACAATCAGGGGTTCACCACCAGGTTGTCAGGCAGCATTTTTAAGTGGGTCACCATTACCGTGTCCCTGAAAATTGCCTTGGGGTCATCACCAGACTATTGGCCAGATTTAGAAAAAATGGTGCAATTAGGGAGCCTCAGAGGCATCCCTACATGCTGCCCCTGGTGTTTCCTATCCATTTCTAAGGTGTTTCCATCTTTTTCTGAGGTTTTCACATGTTGGGGCAAACTTGACTGTGCAGAACCTTTGGCCCCTGCAAAAATATTCGGGTCTCCCATAGACTTTAATGGGATTCGTGATTCGGCTCAAACCCACGAATCCCGCAGAAAATTCGGGCCGAATACCGAATCCCCGAATATTTTAGGATTCGCTCAACTCTATAAAACTTGTAATTTTTACATATGCTGAATTTTAGAAATTTTGCATGGATACAAGTATTCAGACCCTTTGATATGACACTTAAAATTTAGTTCTGGGCGCCCTCACATTTCTCTTAATCATCTTTGAGATATTTCTACACCTTCACTGGCATCCACCTGTGGTAAATTCAGTGGACTGGACATGATTTGGATAGACACATGGTTTCATGGCTGACAATGCATATGTGAGCAAAAACCAAGCCATGAGGAGTAAAAAAAACTGCCTGTAGAACTCAGAGATAGGACTGGAGACAGATCTCGAGAAGGTGCAAAAACATTTCTGCTGCACTGAAGGTTCCCAAGAGAACAAAGGAAGATATTTGGATCAACCAGGACTCTTCCTAGAGCGGCTGCCCCACCAATCAGGGGAGAAGGGCCTTGGTGAGAGAAGTGACCAAGAACCTAATGGTCAGTCTGGCTGACCTCCAAAGATCCTGTGTGCAGATGCAAGAAATTTTCAGAAGGTCAACCATTACTGCAGCACTCCACCAGGCTTTATGGTAGAATTGCCATTAAGAAGCCTTAACTCAGTAAAAGACATATGAAAATTTCCAAAACAGCACCTAAAGGACTGTGAGAAACAAGATTCTCTCATCTGATAACCCCAACATTGAACTTTTTGGCTTCAATTCTAAGCATCATGTCTGGAGGAAACCTGGCACTGCCCAATACCATCCCTACAGTGAAGTATGGTGGTAGCAGCATCATACTGTAGAAGTGTTTTTCAATAAAACAGGTCAGAATGAACCAAGGACTGAATGAAACAACGCACAGAGATATTTTTAAAGGAAATGTGTCACCAAAAATGTTATCTGCCATTTAAAATCAGAAAGTAGCACATATCCTGTTTTCGAATCTATTTCCTGAACATGATTATGGGGATAGCCATTTAGCCTGAGCTGTTCTTAAAGGGTTATTCTCATTTTAGACAATGGGGGCATATCGCTAGGATATGCCCCCATTGTCTTATAGGTGCGGGTCCCACCGCTGGGACCCGCACCTATTTCCAGAACGGAGCCCCCAACTGAATGAGGGCGCACTGCGCATGCGCAGCCGCCCTCCATTCATTTCTATGGGGCCGCCGAAAATAGCCGAGCGCTGGCTCGGCTACTTCCGTCGGCTCCATAGAAATGAATGGGAGCGCACCGCGCATGCACGGCCGGGCTCCCATTCATTTCTATGAGCGGCGCGGGGAGCTGCGCCTGGTGGTGGCCGGACCCCCAGAAACCTGGGGTCCTCCAGGCGCAGCGCTCCCCGCTCCGTTCTGGATATAGGTGCGGGTCCCAGCGGTGGGACCCGCACCTATAAGACAATGGGGGGCATATCCTAGCGATATGCCCCCATTGTCTAAGATGAGAATACCCCTTTAAAAGCATTAAGAAAATTTCTTTAAGGCAGTCCCATGGGCCATAGACACAATGGTCTGGAGGGGATTTCATTGACTTCTATGGGAGAGTTTTCTGGGCATGCTCTGTGATCTGTGCCAGGGTCATTGTACAAGGAAAGAATAGATAGGTTCTTACAACCACCTATTGTGAATTTATCCACAGAGGTGATATCACCTTATGATTA
This sequence comes from Rhinella marina, assembly GCA_900303285.1. Classification (NCBI taxonomy): domain Eukaryota; kingdom Metazoa; phylum Chordata; class Amphibia; order Anura; family Bufonidae; genus Rhinella; species Rhinella marina. The sequence continues at coordinate 58,912 of ONZH01002148.1, read as the reverse complement.
CAGGCAGGTTCAGAATGGTATATAACTGCAGTAAAGTGATCTGAATAAACCAAGAAGTGGCACCAATTATTAGACCTAGTGGCCAGTGCAAAAACTGCAGGATTTTCTCTCTCGTTTTAAAATATGGAATACATAGAACACTAGAATTGTAATCGAGGGTTGACACTTAAAATATAGCTTTTACTATACATGATTAAAATAATAGCCCACAAACAGTTATACTAAAAAGTAGTGGTACACCTGATGCAACAACCAGGTACACAAACAGGAGAGCGCCACTACTAAGTACATATAGTGCAACGCTCATCAAAGTCCTAATCTAGGGATACTGGGTCTCTACCCCTGCAAGGCCCTATCAATCACTGAGAACCGATAACAGATATATCTCCCAGAGGTCTAGAGAATCACCCACCAGACAATAAGACCGGGCTAAATCCTAGCTAATGGGTCCCTAGGTGCCCCTACAGCACAGGTTGACTGCCCAGTAATTCGTCAGAGGGAAAAAGTATAGGGAATCCCTATACGCTAGGAAAAAACATTTAACAATGAGTTACACAACATGATACAGACACAAACTGTCCCGACGTTTCTTTGGTTATACATCACCAAATCCTCAGGGGACCGACTACAACTACAACCGACTGTTACAACTAAGGACGTGTCCGAAATGTGCCAACAGTTAGAGTGTCGTTTACCTTGTACATGTTTTGCTACGTACATGGAATAAAAAGTTACAATTGGATTTTAATGGTGCTGGATCGATTGGTCAAGGTAGCGAATCAGACCCATTCTGCGCACCAAACTAATACCAAGCTACAGGTGAGCTGGAGCTTCTCATTACAAGCAGATCATGCTGTCCAAACTGAACTGTGGACCAGAAGCAATGACTCTCTATGATTGCAGGCAATTGTTCCTTTCTGATGATCGTCTGCTCCATTGGGCCGTGTAAACCCGCTTTTAAACCTACAGTCAAATATTCAAAATCAAATCCATTAAGATGCCCATGAGGCAGAAAGCCACATGGGTAGGCCACGTCACTAATATTTTTGGTGCTAATACACAAGTCTATAACAAGCATCATACAATATACTGTACCTTGACACACTTACATCAATATTATCAATGTCCAGAACCTTCGAATGAAACCGAAGCCCCATTGCTTTGGCTTGCTGAATCGGGTGAGATAGTTGACTGTATGTCTACACAAAAAAATTAAAAGAACGCTTAAAACTCATTGATATGTTTATAAATGCTTGAAATTTGTTATATCACAATTTTAAGATTAAAAACTAGCGTTTTTTTGCGGATCCATAATGGAGCTGCGAAAATGCTTCCGTTAGAATAATACAACCGCATGGATCCGGTTGTATTATGTCTTATATAGCCATGACACATCCTTCATGAACACCATTAAAAGTCACTGGGGGACGGATCAGTTTTCTATTGTGTCAATCAAAACTGATCCGTCCCCATTGACTTACACTGTGTGTAGGTCGGATCCGTCTTGCTCCACATCACATCGCAAACAGAAAAACACTGCTTGCTGTGTTATTCTGTCCGCGATGGAAGCGAATCCAAACGGAACAGAATGCATTTTGGTGTATTCCGTTTGGTTCAGTTCAGTTTTGTCCCCATTGACAATGAATGACGGATCTCAAGAGCGGAATTGAAAATGCTAGTGTGAAAGTAGCCTTACTTAAAAATCTGACAGAAATAAATCATCAATACCATCTACAGCCCTGTTTCCACTGCTTTATTTTACTACTATTGACAGTAGAGTAAGGCTAGTTTCACACTTGCGTTAAAGAGATCAGACAGGTATTTTGCATGCCAATTATCGGTATATTTGTCGAGGTGAGGCCGGATCTCCGCCGGTCCCCATTGTAGTCAATGGGGCCAGCAGGCATTCAGGTAGCATCTGGAATGCTGGATACAAAGAGCTCCGGCAGATGTTCCTCGCCAGAACAGCCTACCACATCTCTTTGACGCTAGTGTGAAACTAGCCTAAGTAAAACCAATTCCTGCATTTTTTTTTTTTTTTATCGAATCAAGTTTGGCCCAGTAGCTTAGTCACCTGATGCAGAAAAATAGACCATATAACTGAATAAGTTCCATATCACATCTCCGTTGAGGCCCATTTCTAAACAGTAGATAACACAAATTCCTGGCTCACATGACTTTTTCCACTTTATGGAGAATTGGGTCTCTGCTACAGGTAGTTTTTGCCGCCTTCTGGATCAACTGGGGTTTGTATGGATAATATCATATATTTCCCTGGCCACGAGTCTCTCTCTCGGACCAGTGGCTGCCGTTATAGTCAGTGTGACGGTGTTGAGGGACAACAGAAATCAACCTCGCTATTTCTGGAAATGGCAATACCAACCGGCCAAGCCCTGGCTGGTTGGGCTGTCAGGGAGTTAGGACGTCGAGGCAATCAGGCCTCTGGCTCGGTGTCCAATCAGAGGGCTATGATTCAGTCAGTGACTGTGATTTTTTTGTGTGTCGTGTCTCATTTTTGTCCTGTGTATGGTATTCATTCCATATTCTGGCTTAGAATTCCTCCACATACAGACTCGTTTGGCTCCTGATTAACCTCCTGTCAATTGATTTGGCTTCTACTTACTCTCCTTTTCTTCACAGTGGCTAGATGAGCTCTCTTCCGTTTCCCTTTTGGTCCTCCAGTATGTTCCGTTACCTGTGAGCTTGCACCAGTTTTCTGTCACCTTGCTCTGCAGCCATAACCTGCAGCTAAGTCCATCCAACTTTGAGGGGCCCCTGGTGAAAACCTAGGGGTTGCCTTACATTCTTTTTAAGGGGTTGTCCCCAAAAAGCCTCTCTGACATGAGCATCTCATGCTTTTTCTGGAGATCTGGTGACCTACCAGGCTCCCCATGGGTAAAGCTAGGCAGAGGCTTCTGCCTAGTAGTAAGCCCAGTGATGTCTCCGGCACTAATGAGTGGGCTTTAGCGCGGCCCTAGCCTGTAAAATGGCTAGGGAAACACTAAAGCCCACCCATCAGTGCTGATGACATCACCAGGAACACTGCTATTCAGAAACCTCCGCCTAGCAGTGTAAAACGTATAGACAAATTGGGTGCAATGGGGAGATGTCTGGGTTCAGCTCCGGACCCGGACAAAACTTTTAACTGTAGAAATGTAGGAAGATTGGTAGCAGTTTTGTGCTGGCTGTGGTTCTGGACTGTGTCCTTCATGGTTTATCTTACACATAAAAGGTAGACATAGTTCTTTCTTCAACCATGGGTCATAAGATACAATTAAAATCCTACTTTTTGTAATTCGCAAACAGTTGACGAGTTTGAAGCCAAACACATGCCTCATAGCTTAACTAATATTCTAATAATAAAGTTTTATGAAAAGTGGGTAAAATAAGATTGGAAATTAGACTTTACCAATTGGTCAGATATCTCATTTACCCCTTTGGGATCCCATATAAACTCATTGGACAACTTCAATCCTATCTGTTTAAGCCCTTATGTGCTGCAGTCAATAGGGACCATGGCATCTAAGGCTACTTTCACATTAACGGCAGCCTTCTCCGGCAGGCAGTTCCGGCGGGTGAACAGCCTGCCGGATCCATGCTGCCGCAGGTCCGCTCTGGCCCCATTGACCATAATAGGGACGGGCTGGAGTTCCAGCAGCAGCACGGCAAACATGCAGAGAGGTGGCCAGAATAAAACTACAACATCATAGTCAATGGGGCTGGAGCGAACCTCCGGAGGGAAGCGTGCACTAGCAGCAGCACGAATCCGGCAGGCTGTTCACCCGTCGGAAAAGCCTGCCATAGAAGGCTGCTACTAATGTGAAAGTAGCCTAAGTGGTTTACAGACGGACTGGGTTCCATTTGTACACCATCAGGTCTGCTGCAAAGTGCCTGTAGGGTTCCAATGGTAGCCAAGGCAAATGGAGGCCTAACAACAGTCTCCTGGATTGCCATGTAGTGTAGACATAGTATCATGGCAGAGGCAGGGTCTAAGAGGCAAACTATCAGTGTAATACTGACAGGGATAATACCTTACCACTTTCGGGGCTCCATTCCAGATATAGGTGCGGGTTCCAGAGGTGGGACCCGCACCTACAAGACAATGGGCGCGTATCCTAGCGATATACCTCCATTGTCTGTCATGAGACAACCCCTTTAATTAATGGGGAAAAAAAAAAAAAATCAACATATAATTGGCAAACCAATTACATTTCTTATGCTGCATGCATTGCAGTTTTTGGTCACTTCAAATCCCAAAAAATGGTAAAAAGAAACGATCATAAAGTCAGAAGTGTCATGAAATGGTACCAATAAAACTAGTCTTGCAAAAGTCCTTATAAGGTTGCCTTGATGGAAAAAGTTATGGGTCTATGGCAATGCAAAAAGCTAATGATTTTTAACCACTTCCAGACCGGGCCATTTACCCCCTTCCTGACCAGGCCTAATTTTGCAAATCTGACATGTGTCACTTCATGTGGTAACAACCTTGGAACGCTTTCACTTATGCAAGCCATACTGAGAATGTTTTCTCATGACACATTGTACTTCAAGTTAATGGTAAATTTGAGTCAATATGTTTTACCTTTAATTTATTAAAAAAATCCAAAAGTTAACGAAAATTTGAAAAAAAATCAGTTTTCTAAATTTGAATCTCTCTGCTTTTAAGACAGATAGTGATGCCTCATAAAATATTCATTAGTTAACATTCCCCATATGTCTACTTTATGTTGGCATCATTTTGGTAGTGTAATTTTATTTTTCTAGGACGTTAGAAGGTTTAGAATTTTAGAAGCAATTTGTGAAATTTAAGAAAATTTCCAAAATCAACTTTAAGGACCAGTTCGATTCTGAAGTCACTTTGAGGAGCTCATAAAATAAAAACCACCCATAAATGACCCCATTTTAGAAACTACCCCTCAAACTATTCAAAACTGGTTTTAGAAATGTTAACAGGATTACACAGGAATTAAAGCAAAATAAATGTGAAATTTCAAAATTTCACCTTTTTTTCCAGATTTTCCATTTCAATTTTTTCCTGTAACACGTCAAGGGTTAACAAAACAAACCTCAATATTTATTACCATGATTCTGCAGTTTGCAAAAACACCCATATGTGGTCGTATACAGCTGTATGGGGACACCGCAGGGCACAGAAGTCAAGAAGTGCCATATGATTTTTGGAGGGCAGATTGTTGGAATGGTTTTTGGGCACCATGTTGCATTTGAAGAGACCCTAAGGTACCACAGTGAAAAAGTGACCATATTTTGTAAACTACACCACCCAGGGAATTTTTAAGGTGTGTAGTGAGCACTTGACCCTACAAGCATTTCATAGAATTTATAATACTTGGCTGTGAAAATGAAATTTTTATTTTTATTTTTTAACAAGAAAATGGTGCCCAAACCTTTTTCACAAAAGATAACAGGAGAATATTCCCCACAATTTGCCACCCATTTTCTCCTGAATACAGTAACACCCCAATTGTGGTCGTAAAGGAGGGGCATCTGGATTTTCTAATATGGAATTTTCTGTCATGGTTTTTAAGAGTGATAACTTTTTAATTTTTTTGTGTACTGAGCTGTGTGAGGGCTTATTTTTTGCGGGACAAACTGTGCTTTTTATTGGCACCATTTTGGAGTACATTTGGCTTTCTGGCAGCTTTTTCTCTCATATTTTGGGAGGTGAAGTCAAAAAAAAAAAAGAAAAAAGCTGTTCGGTGTAAAAAAAGAAAAATATAGAAAAATAACACCTTTCACTTGATGGGTAGATCATATGATAATTTTATAGATCCAGTTGTTACGGATGCGACAATGCCAAATATTTCTTATTTACAGCGCTCCAGATGGCGACCAAAACGCTCTGTAGCTGAATATTGTGGCGGGGCACAGGAGCCAATAATTCCTTGCCCCACAGCCGATCACCTACGCTACAGGCCTGAGGCCTATTTGGTAGTGAGATCCCAGCGCAGGCGGACGTGATGACATCATCACGTCCGCCTGTGCCAGGACACACGGCAGTGAGTTGTGCGCGTCTGCATCACACCATCGTGGGCCGGACCAGCAGCCAGTGAGCGCCAGCGAAAGGACACAGGTAAGTATAAGATTTTAGCCTTTTTTTTATATAATATATAAAGTGGCAACATAACTGGCCATATACTTAACATGTACTGTGCCTTAGGACGTGACTTAAGGAGCTGCACCTGCTCGTTCAGCGGCAGGGACCTGGCTATTACTGACAGCTGAGCCCCTGCTGTATATGCCAGCATCAGTGAATACAGAGATGCCAGTACATTAACCCCTTGCATGCCACGGTCAACACCAACTGTAGGATGTACAGGATTTGCAGAGGAAGGAGGCTCCCTCTCCGAACCTATCGCCCCCCCCCCATGCTACAGTGACAGGGGGCCAATCGCTGATAAGGCACCCCAATGCCTTACACAAGCATCAGAGGTTGAAAGCTACGGAAGCACAGCCCAGGTTGGGTCTCATAGGCACACTGTCAGTGTAATACTGACAAGAAATGCTTTACAAACAAGATGTATTGTAATGCATTGTAGTGGAGATCAGACCCCCAAAAGTTGAAAAAAAAAGGTCCCTTTCCCATAAAAATATTACATCATGCCTCACAAAATGTAATACCAGACATTCGAAAGAGATGTATATACCCCAAAATAGTACCAAAGAAAACGTCACCTATTTTTTCAATAATGCTTTATGTAAAAGTGATAAAATGTAACAAAAGACTAAAAAAAATTTATCTTTATTCTGCTAGTATTTACGATTACAGATACCTGTTATTTTTCCCACAGTCAACTCCACACAAAAAAAGCAACAGCAGTTTACGTCCACAGTGCAATTTTAGTACCCAGTAGAACCCATCTAAACATTGAAAAGGGCATGGTGTGCACAGCATATTGGGTACTGAACTGCCATATTTGTTGAAAACGTGCAATTTTCATTTTGCACAGTCCCATGCTCATTCATTTTTGCACAACACCTGTGGGGTCAAAATGCTCACTCCACCCCTGAATAAATACCATGGAGGTGTAGTTTGCGATGTATGGTAACTGTAACTTCTCGGGAGTTCCATTTATTTGTTCACCCCAGATCCTCTATAATTGTCAGCACAAGATACGCAAGTCACCACATTGGGTCTCGAATGTGCATGGTGCTCATTTGCTCTTAAGCCCGGTTATATGTCTAGGAAAAATATTAGGGCCACATGTAGGGTATTTAGAAAACCAAGAAGCATAGAATAATAAGAGGGCTTAATTTTTACACTGAGCACAACATATTTGGCACATCTGTGGAAAAATAGCAATTTTTCACTTTGCACTATATGTTGTGAATTGAGTGAATTGAACTGATTTTGCAAAACACCTGTTGGTTCAAAATATCACTACACCCTTTGTTAAATACTGTGAGAGGTGTATTTTATAAAATAGGGTCATTGCTTGGGGGTTTCTTTTTTTTATTTATTTAACCTCAGAGCCTCTGCACTTGTCGGTCAATGCTGTATAAATCACCAAACTAGGCCTCAAATGCACATGACTCTGAGCCCTGCAATGTGCTCATACAGCATTTTATGACCACATACTGGGTGTTTTCATACGGAGGATAAAATGTGGGGTGATTTTCTTCTGTTACCAATTGTACAAATAAAAACCCTGGGCCTAAATTTCTAAATTCTATGAAATGTCTGTTGGGCCAAAGTACACCCCTCAAAAAATTCTATGGTGGGAGTAGTTTTCGAAATGGGGTCAATTTTTGGTAGTTTCTACTGTAGGGGTGCAAATGCGATATGATGCCCGAAAATTATTCTTGTGAAAGCTGCCCTCCAAAAGCCATACGGTGTTTCTTCTTTCTGAGTACCCATACAGCAGTTTCTGAACAAAAATGGGGTGTTGCTGTTTTCAGAAGAAATGGGTAACAAATTTTGTGCTTTTTTTTTTCCTATTACCCCTTGTGAAAATAAAAAATCTGGAGGTAAAAACATTTAGTTGCAAAAATGTAATTTTTTATTTTCACAGCTACGGGTTTCTAAATTCAATAAAACGTCTGTGGGATCGACGCACCCACCACACCCCTTACAAAAGGGATGTGGTTTCCAAAATTGGGTCACATTTTGGGCATTTCTACTGTAGAGGTACCTCAGTGTCTGTTCAAACGCGAAATGGTTCTCAAAAACCTTTTCATCACAATCTGCCCTCCAAAAACTATATGGTTATGATTCTTCCCTTCTAGACCCTTCCATGTGCTCATACAACACGCCACATATAGGGTGTTTAACCCCTTAAGGACCCTGCCATTTTTCACCTTAAGGACCAGGCCATTTTTAGCAAATCTGACATGTCTCACTTTATGTGGTGATAACTTTAGAACACTTTTACTTATCCAGGCCATTCTGAGATTGTTTTCTCGTCATATATTGTACTTCATGACAGTGGTAAATTTGAGTCAAAATATTTCATTCTTATTTATAAAAAAAATACCAAATTTACCAAAAATTTAGAAAAATTTGCAAATTTCCAAATGTCAATTTCTCTACTTTTAAAATACATAGTAATGCCTCCAAAAATAGTTATGACTTTACATTCCCCATGTGTCTACTTCAGGTTTGGATCACTTTGAAAATTACATTTTATTTTTTTGGGACGTTAGAAGGCTTAGAAATTTAGAAGCAAATCTTGACATTTTTCACAAAATTTCCAAAACCCACTTTTTAAGGACCAGTTCAGGTTTGAAGTCACTTTGTGAGGCTTCCATCATAGAAACCACCCAAAAATGACCCCATTTTAGAAACTACACCCCTCAAGGTATTCAAAACTGATTTTACAAACGTTATTAACCCTTTAGGTGTTCCATAGGGATTAAAGGAAAATGTAGCCAAAATTTCCGAATTTCACTTTGACAGATTTTCCATATGAATCATTTTATTCTGAGAATAAAGCAAGGGTTAACTGCCAAACAAAACTCAGTAATTATTACCCTGATTCTGTAGTTTACAGAAATGCCCCATTTGTCATTGTAAACTGCTGTACAGGCACACGGCAGGGCGCAGAAGGAAAGGAACGCCAGGGCAGATTTCACTGGAAAAAGTTTAAGTTGCCATGTCACATTTGATGCACCCCTAGAGTAGGAAACTCCAAAAAAAATTGACCCCATTTTGGAAACTACGGGATAAGTTGGCAGTTTTGTTAGTGCTATTTTAGGGTACATATGATTTTTGGTAGCTCTATATTACACTTTTTGTGAGGCAAGGTAACAAAAACTAGCAGTTTTGGCATTGTTTTTATTTATTGTTATTTACAACATTCATCTGACAGGTTAGATCGTGTGATATTTTTATAGAGCAGGTCGTTACGGACGCGCCAATATCTAATATGTATACTTTTTTTTATTTATTTAAGTCTTACACAATATTTTTGAAGCACAAAAAAAAAAACAAAAAAAAAAAACAAAACAAAAAAAAATCACATTTTAGTGTCTCCATAGTCAGAGAGCTGTAATTTTTTTATTTTTTGGGCGATTGTCTCAGATAGGGGCTCATTTTTTGCGGGATGAGATGATGATTAGATTGGTACTATTTTTGGGGGCATATGCTTTTTTGATCGCTTGGTATTACATTTTTTGTGATGAAATGTGACAAAAAATGTCTTTTTTCTTTTTTTATTTTTTACAGTGTTCACCTGAGGGGAGAGTTCATGCTATATTTTTGTAGAGCAGGTTTTTACGGACGTGGTGATACCTAACATGTATACTTATTTTTATTTTTTTAAGTTTTACACAATAATATCATTTTTGAAACAAAAAAAAAAATAAATGTTTCAGTGTCTCCATAGTCAGAGAGCTGTAGTTTTTTTTATTTTTTGGGCGATTGTCTCGGGTAGGGGCTCATTTTTTGCGGGATGAGATGACGGTTAGATTGGTACTATTTTTGGGGGCATACGCTTTTTTGATCGCACGGTATTACATTTTTTGTGATGAAATGTGACCAAAAATGACTTTTTTTAGACAGTTTTTATTTTTTATGGTGTTGACCGGGCGGGCTGGATCATGTGATATTTTAATAAAGCAGGTTTTTACGGACGTGGCGATACCTAATATGTATATTTTTATGTGTTTCTTTATGGGGAAGGGGCTTTTTTTTATTTAAACTTTATTATTTTTATTTTTTTTTTGTTAAAACACTTAACTTTTTTTTTTAACATTTCACTTGTAAGAGACTTTAACATTTCAGGGTCTGATCCCTGATTGAATGCAGCACAATACATCTGTATTGTGCTGCATTCAACGGTCAGCGTCTCACACTGTGAGACGCTGACCGTTGCCTAGGAGACCCAGCGCTGTGGCTGGGTCTCCTGGGCTTCCGTAGATGGGAGTCCCGATGCCTCTGGGCAAGGCATCAGGGCTTCCATCCCCCCCCACCGCCTCACGGGGACCTGATGGCTTTAACAGCTGCCGCAATTACCTTGTATGCCGCGGTCAGCGTGACCGCGGCATACAAGGGGTTAATCCGCCGGCATCGGTGTAATCATCAGTGCTGGCGGATACAGCAGAGGCCCGGCTGTTAGTATCAGCCGGGCCCCTGCTGCAGATTGCGGCAGCAGCAGCACCTTAACCCTAGGACGAGAATGCTCGTCCTAGGGCGTTAAGTAACGCCATATTAGGACGAGCATTCTCGTCCTAGGTCGTTAAGGTGTTAAATAAGCTGCAGAATCAGGATAATAAATAGAGGTTTGTTTGGCTGTTAAACCCTTTCTGTATTACTTAATAATTTGATTAAAATGAAAAATCTGCCAAGAAAAGGGAAATTTTTAAATTTCACCCCCCTTTACCTAAAGCTTTTGTGTAAAATCTAAAGGTTTAACAACATTTGTAAAAATCAGGGGTGTAGTTTCCAAAATGGGGTCATTTATGGGTGGTTTATATTATATAAGCCGCTCAAAGTGACTTCATAACTGAACTGGTCATTTAAAAACTGGGCCGTGGAAATTTTCTTGAAAATATTAACAATTGGTTGTAAAATTCTAAGACTTCTAATGTCCTAAAAAAAAGATAATTACACTTCCCGGTGATTGGATTTTCCAGAACCCATGACCGCACCATAGAGAGAGATGGATCCGCCCCCACAATTGGACAGGAAGCCTCAGAGCATTTAAAAAAGGGAACACCCACTTCCTCAGTTGTTTCCAGAGAAGATCAGTAGGAGCCGTACAAATTCCTTTTAACTGCTTTCTACCTTTTTTTTCCCTTGAAAGACAAACAATTATCATCAACCATAAGCACCAGGGAGGGAACTAGAGGGGTACTGTTAGAGCTGGGAGATATGGCCAAAAAAAAAAAAAAAAAAAATCTTGATTTTTTTTAAAAATTTTGGACGATTCACGATTTAAATCTCGATTTTCTTATGTTATTAAAAATATAAAAAAATAAAAAAAGCCTACTGTGCCCCCACCAGACCTCACATCAGCCCACTGTGCCCCCACCAGACCTCACATCAGCCCACTGTGCCCCATCAGACCCCACATCAGCCCATTGTGCCCCATCAGCCCATTGTGCCCCATCAGACCCCACATCAGCCCATTGTGCCCCATCAGACCCCACATCAGCCCAGTGTGCCCCATCAGACCCCACATCAGCCCAGTGTGCCCCATCAGAGCCCACATCAGCCCATTGTGCCCCATCAGACCCCACATCAGCCCACAGTGCCATCAGACCTCAGATCAGCCCACAGTGCCCCCATCAGACCTCAGATAAGCCCACAGTGCCCCCATCAGACCTCAGATCAGCCCACATTAGTGCCCCCTTGAGACCTCAGATTAGCCCACAGTAGTGCCCCGTTGAGACCTCAGATTAGCCCACAGTAGTGCCCCGTTGAGACCTCAGGACAGCCCACAGTAGTGCCCCCTTGAAACCTCAGATTAGCCCACAGTAGTGCCCCCTTGAACCCTCAGAACAGCCCACTAGGCCACAATAAGAATAAAATAAAATAAATCCCTTACCTGTCCTGTGCCGCGGCTCCGCTCCAGGTCCGGCGCTCCTCAGTCTTCTTCTCCCGGCGCTGCACTGTCACCTGACTGCGTGCACTACGTCCTGACGCTGTACGCGGTCAGGACAGTGCAGCGCGGCCCCGGAGAAGAAGAGGAGCGCCGGACACCGGAGCGGAGCCGCGGCGTAGGACAGGTGAGAGATTTTTTTTTATTTTATCTGGCGGGCGCCATTTTAGGAAAATAGAGTTCACGATTTTCCTAAAAAATAAAATCGTGAGGCTTTCAATTGGCGAATTAATCGAATTAATTCGATTAATCGCCCAGCCCTAGGTGCTGTCATGGAAAATCCAATTACCGGTAAGTGTAATTATCATTTTTCCCTTCATCCATGACAGCATCATAGAGAGACCGAATAGCAGAGATATAAAACACCCCTCGGGAGGGGCCGTGCTTGAAAGTAATTTAAGTGAAAAAGACCCAGATGGAAGCAGAGGGAATCCAAAGTCTAACAAGAGGTCCGAACTAAAAAAAAAGTCTGATCAAAACATCCTAACCTAGGAAATTTCAACTAGACATTATACTCTAAACCCAGCATAAACTTATAAAAGAAATCTCATATTGGTTTCTATCAGGTTGTAATCAAAATAATCATAAGAGATTTAACAAAACATCTTAGAGAAGTACTTATCTTGACACAGAATAGTCCAAACTGATGATCATAATGATTGCTGAACACTAATTCCTCTGGTGCAGATTATATTGCGAAACAGATGCTTTGATCCAAGATCCACTGGAGGCCCTTTGTTACATCGGCCAGAAGAACTTCAGAAGCCAAATCTCCCAATTTCCTCACAACATGGCATCCATGATGGAAGCCTACCGTGGCATCACTCTCCTGGAGGAGCTCACAGATCTGCTGCAAGAGGTCCAAAGAGCCCCCTGGACTCTTCGGACCTCCTAGGGTCCCCACCGCCGGAAACTATGGCATGAATGACCCCAGCAAACAGCGGCCCGACCCTCCAGGGCCTCCCTGGGAAGTTCTAGATCGGCCGCAAGTTTTTACAGGGTTTTGCTGGTGAGCCATACCTCCTGTCAGACTGCCACAGAGACATGGCAGTACCTCAGGCATACAGTAGCTGATCACAGGCACCCACTCAGAGCCAAGTACCGTCATACTGCTGCACATGCCGCCGGCCAACCCAACAAGGCTGTACGAGCTGCCAGTCATCAAGACACAGCAGCCTGAGTGGCCAGCAATCCCAGTCAACAAAGCCCCAGACTATCAAAGATTCAAACGTATCAATCACAATAAAGGCACCAAAATATTTATACCACTCATGGTATGCTGCATGCTCCAGGCTCCTCTGTCCGGAGGACAGGAAAGCACTGAGAGAGGATGTGAGTGTTGCCTTTTTAATTGATCTGAGGCTTCCTGTCCAATTGTGGGGGCGGATCCATCTCTCTCTATGGTGTTGTCATGGGTGAAGGGAAAATTAAAATGAGGTTTACAAAATGATGTAAACAAAGTATATGGGGAATGCTAAGTAACTATTTTATGAGGTATCACTTTTCGTCTTAGAAGAGGATACATTTTGAAAAGTTCATTATTTTCCAAACTTTCTGTAAATTTGGGATTTTTTTTTTAAATAACTAAACGGGGAAACATATCATGAAGTACAATGTGTCACAAGAAAACAATCTCAAAATGGCTTGGATAAGTAAAAGTGCTCCAAAGTTATTACCACAAAGTGACATGTCAAATTTCCAAAAAAAATGGCCTGGTGCTTAAGATGAAAAATGGCAGGGTCATGAAGGGGTTAAATAAACTGTACAATAAGCTGAATTCTAAGTTTACAAGCAAATGCAGGCTCACCGCTTCGTAGCACCAGTCTTTGAGGACATCAAGATCACCTCTTACAATTGCCTTTGGAAAAAAAAAAGGATTGCAAAGATTATTAAAAAACAATAAAGGATAGAGAGGAGAATTGTAATGTTTATCACCAACAGCCTATACAAACACATGAGTAATAATCATTAACCCTTTCAGTCCCGGAGGTTTTTTTGGTTTTGCGCTCCCTGCCTTCAAACAGTCATAACTGTTTTATTTTTCTGTTCACATAGCTGTATGAGGGCTTGTTTTTTGCGAGACAAGTTGTACTTTCCAACGCCACCATTTAATATTGCATATGGTGTAGTGGGAAGCGGGAAAAAAATTCCAAATCGGGTGAAATTGCAAAAAAACGCTATTTTGCTAGAGTTCTACGGGTTTTTTTATTTACAGCGTTCAATGTTCATTAAAACTGACCAGTTGCTTTCATTCTACTGGTCAGTACGAATCCGGCGATACCTAATATGTATAGTTTTTCCTGCGTTTTGATATTGATAAAATAATTATAAAGTTGGACATTTTTTTTTTGTCCTATCTTGACCCCTATAACTTTTTGGTATTTATGTGTACGGAGCTGTATGGGAGCTCATTTTTTGCGGGGCGATCTGAACTTTTTATTGATGCCATTCTAGGATGTGCATGACTTTTTGATCACTTTTTATTTAATTTTTTTTAGAAAAAAAACAGCGACAAAAAACAGCGAATCGCCATTTTGACGCTTTTTTCTGCCACACAATTCGCCGTATTGGAATTTTTTTTATATTTTAAAAGTACGGGCAGTTTACGGTGATACCCATGATGTCTATATTTATTGTGATTTAGGTATTTATTTTTTAATTATACGGAAAGGGGGGTGATTTAAACTTTTATATTTTTTTTATTTTTTATATATTTTTTAACATTTTTTAAAAAATTTTTGTGATTTTAAAGCTCAAATATGAGCAAATAGATTGTGTTTTTTATTTTTTCTTTACGAGCAATCAGGGGTTTTTAATATTGAATTAAAAACCCAATTTGCTCATTTCTTATCCTGGCCTGCCATCTAGAGGCCAGAATAAGAATTGCACTTTGAAAGCTGTAAACCTCATCAGCGAGGTTTACAGCTTTCAGATCGTGCACAGACACCCCATTTGACCACATGGGGCGTCTGTACACCACCCGGAAGCGAACGCTTCCGGGTTTTTGCGCTACTAGATGTCGTGATCTCATGTGATCACGGCATCTAATGGCTGAAGAGGAAACCGCCGATGGCGGTAAGTACCCGCAAGTCTCTGCTGTTAGAAACAGCAAAGACTTGCCGGCCATGACGCCCGCGGCACGTGCGAGTGGGTGTCATGTGTCCGCATCGCCCCAGCGCCATACATGTACGGCGCTGGTATCGAAAGGGTTAAATCAATTGTTGCACAAATAAATTAAAGCTATAGTCTTTCTACCTGTAGAGAGATGGTGACTTAACAGGACAGGGAGGCCCTTTTTACATTCAAGAGGCCAAAGTCAAATAAATATAGTCAAGTTGTTGCCCATTAGGGCAGTTCTTAATATTAATTTGGATTGGTGTGCTCTGTTGGAAAACAGTTGTAAAATCAATGCTTTTCTTACATATCACCAGTTCTGAGAATCAGAAATAAAAATATCAGACCAACCCGAACCTTGTACGCTGAACTTGAACACAAGTTCGCTCAACCTCAGTGGTAAGTGACTTCCCGACAACTGCCGTACATGTATGGTGTTGTGATCAGGCAGGTGCAGAAACAGCGCCAGCTCAATCAGCGGCAGGGGCCCGGCTGTTACAGATAGCTGGTCCCATACTGCATCTGCTGACATTGGTGAAAACACAGATGCTGGCATATTAATTCTATGCTGCAAAAAATTAAAAAATATCAGGTATTATGTCCGTAATGCTATGCTAGGAGTTAGTATACCTCCAGGGGGCACGGACAGGAGCAGCAATATGCGCTCCTGCCCGTACACACTGCTGCTGCAGCCCCATTCAAAAAGTGTCTACAGCCCGTACTCCGTTGAGCAGTCAGCGGTGTACAGAAGATGAAGATTACTCTTACCGGTAATTGGATTTTCCATATAGCCTCCACAATGGCACCAGCTGAGGACATTCCGCCTCCGGGGACAGGAAACACATAGAGACCAACACTTTAAAAGTCCCCTCCCCTCTATCTCCTCCAGTTAATAACCTAGGACACGTATTACATGCAGAAAAAAAAACTTTATATGAACTTTAAACAAGAACAGTAATACATAAGTATATTACCAGACAAAAAACGTTTTTGTACCAAAACCAAATGTGAATATGAAGGGAGGGAAAATAGTGGTGCCGTTGTAGAGGTCTTTATTAAATAAGACGTCCAGTTTATAGTGCCTAAAGAATGTTGAAGAATTTGCTCATTGAAATAGTCAATTTAATCCAGCGGGCAATGGTGACTTTGCTTGCCGCCTTTCCCCTGTTTGGTCCCTGAAACTGGACAAACAAATGGTCAGGTTTTCTGAAATGTTCGGTGACCTGTAAATATTGTAATATACACCTTCTAACATCTAAGTTGTGAAATTTACTTTGACTATCGGACCCTTCTCCTGAACCAAAGGAGGGGAGGGAAACTTCCTGCTGGCAGTGGAACTTGGAAAATACCTTGGGGAGGAAAGCAGGGGAGTGCTTCAAAATAATTATATCTGGTAGAATAGATAAATAAGGGGGCTTACAGGAGAAAGCTTGGATTTCTCCAATCATCCTAGCTGTTGTGATGGCCACTAGAAAAGAGGATTTTAAGGAGAGACATCTTATTGAAATTTCGCTAAAAGGTTCAAAGGGGGGGGGGGGGTCTAATAGGCCATTTAGAACTATCTTAAGATCCCATGGCGGGACTGAGGAACGAAAAGTGGGTCTAATTCTGCTTGCCCCTTTAATAAATCTTTTAACCAGGTCTATTTCGGATAGTCTGATATCAAGGAAGGCAGACAATGCCGCAATATGTACCTTTAAGGTACTTACGATTAGACCCATCTCAAGTCCTTTTTGGAGAAAGTCCAGAATTATATTTATATCTGGAATCGTCGAAGGATCCCATGAGCCACTAGAAAAATCTAAAAAGGCCTTCCAAGTACGATTATAGATTATTGATGTAACTGCTTCCTGCTTTTGAGAAGTGTAGAAATTACTGGATCCGAAAGTCCTTTCCTCTTTAGGACTGAACGTTCAGTCTCCATGCCCAGAGGTTGAGATGAGGAGAATGGGAATGTAGAACTGGTCCCTGCGTCAGAAGATCCGGTATTTGTGGCAGCCTTCTCCCCCTGACAGACGTAGGAGAAGAGGGAACCAGGACCTCTTCAGCCACCGTGGAGCAATTAGGATTACCTGACAGTCCTCCTCTAGGATTTTCAACAGGCATCTCGGGATTAGAGGAAAGGGAGGGAAAGCATAAAGAAGTCCTCTTGGCCATGGGGCCGAGAACGCGTCCACCAGGAGTGGACTGTTGCGATGGGACAGGGAGCAGAAAAACAACACTTTTTTGTTGCTTCTTGTCGCAAAGAGGTCTATCACAGGATATCCCCATTTCTGACAGATCTGATCGAACACACTTTGGTCCAGGGACCACTCCCACTCTTTTACAACGTTTTGGCTTAGGAAGTCTGCCGGGAGAATCTGATCTCCTTTTAGATGGACCACGGATAAGGATAGAAGATGTTTCTCTGCTAGAGTCAATATTTTGGCTGCTGTAGATTCCAAGGCTCTGCTTCTTGTGCCTCCCTGCTTGTTGATATGGTATGCAACTGTCGTCACGTTGTCCAATAGGATTCTTACATTCCGGGATTGGATCTGAGGCAGAAAATCCCTGAGGGCAAACAGGACTGCAGTTAGTTCCCTTCGATTTGAAGAGGAAACCGCCATGGATGGGTCCCAGGAGCCTTGTATCATGCGTTGATTGCAATGGGCCCCCCATCCCTGACTGCTCGCATCCGTGGTGATGACCACCAGATTTTGCTGACGCCAAGGAACCCCCCCTGAATCTGATTTTTCTGGAAGAGCCACCAGTAGAGGGAATGTTTTACATGGCGAGGAACTCTCACCTTTCTGTCGAGAGATAGAAGACTCTTGTCCCACGTAGACAGAAGGAATGATTGTAGAATCCGTACATGAGCCTGAGCTCATCTTACCGCAGGGATGGTAGCTGTTAGAAGGCCCAATAATTTCATTATATTTCTGATTGAGACGGCTGTTTTTTGTAGGAACGCTTTTACATTCTCCTTTAATATCATAGTAACATAGTTTATAAGGCCGAAAAAAGACATCTGTCCATCCAGTTCGGCCTGTTTTCCTACAAGTTGATCCAGAGGAAGGCAAAAAACCCCTGTGAGGCAGAAGCCAGTTTTCCCCACTTTCTTTCACTTTCAGTTTTTCCCCAAATTCCTTCCCGACTCCAATCAGAATCAGAATTACGCCCTGGATCAACGACCCCTCTCTAGTAACTATAACCTGTAATATTATTACCCTCCAAAAATACATCCAGGCCTCTCGAACTCTTTTAGTGAACTTACCATCACCACCTCCTCAGGCAGAGAGTTCCATAGTCTCACTGCTCTTACCGTAAAGAATCCTCTTTTATGTTTGTGTACAAACATTCTTTCCTCCAGACGCAGAGGATGTCCCCTCGTCACAGTCCTGGGGATAAATAGATCATGGGAGAGATCTCTGTACTGAACTCGGATATATTTATACATAGTTATTAGATCTCCCCTCAGTCGTCTTTTTTCTAAAGTGAATAAGCCTAATTTTGATAATCTTTCTGGTTACTGTAGTCCACCCATTCCAGTTATTACTTTAGTTGCCCTCCTCTGAAACCTCTCCAGCTCTGCTATGTCTGCCTTGTTCACAGGAGCCCAGAACTGTACACAGTACTCCATGTGTTGTCCGACTAGTGATTTGTAAAGTGGCAGGACTATGTTCTCATCACGGGCATCTATGCCCCTTTTCATGCAACCCATTATCTTATTGGCCTTGGCAGCAGCTGTCTGACACTGGTTTCTACAGCTTAGTTTGCTGTTCACTAAAATTCCTAGGTCCCTTTTCCATGTCAGAGTTACCCAATATTTTACCATTCAGTATGTATTGGTGACTTGCATTATTCCTTCCCATATGCATAACCTTACATTTGTCAGTGTTAAACCTCATCTGCCACTTCTCTGCCCAAGCCTCCAGTCTATCCAGATCCATCTATAGCAGTGTACTGTCCTTCTGTGTTAATTACTTTACACAGTTAAGTGTCATCTGCAAAAAATGATATTTTACTGGGCAAGCCTTCTACAAGATCATTAATAAATATATTGGAGAATAGGGCCCAATACTGACCCCTGTGGTACCCCACTAGTGACAGTGACCCAATCTGAATATGTGCCGTTAATAACCACCCTCTGTTTTCTATCACTCAGCCAGTTACTTACCCACATACAGACATTTTCTCCCAGTCCAAGCATTCTCATTGTATATACTAACCTTTTATGTGATACAGTGTCAAATGCTTTGGAGAAGTCCAGATATACGACATCCATTGATTCGCTGCAGTCCAGTCTAGAACTTACCTCCTCATAGAAACGGATTAAATTGGTTTGACATGACCTATCCCTCATGAAGCTATGCGGATATGGAGTAATTTGCTTATTTTCATTGAGGTACTCCAAGATAGCATCTCTTAGGAAACCCTCAAACAGTTTACCCACGACAGATGTTAAACTTACCGGCCTATAGTTCCCAGGCTCTGTTTTCGGACCCTTTTTGAATATTGGCACAACATTTGCTATGCTCCAATCCTGTGGAACACTCCCTGTCAGTATAGAGTCCTTAAATATCAGAAATAAGGGTCTGGCGATCACATTACTTAATTCTCTTAGGATACGGGGGTGTATGCCATCAGGTCCTGGTGATTTGTCTATTTTAATCTTTTTAAGACGCAGCTCTACTTCTTCCTGGGTCAGACAGGGCACTTTTAATGAGGAATTTACTTTTACATTCTGCATTTCATCTGACAGTTTATTTTGATCAATGAATACAGTGGAGAAAAAGATATTTAGTAGATTTGCTTTCTTCTCATTGCTCTCTGCAACTCCCCCCTCATTACTCTGTAAGGGGCCGACACCTTCAGGTTTATACTTTTTACCATTTATATAATTAAAGAACATTTTAGGGTTAGTTTTACTCTCTTTGGCGATTAATCTCTCGGTTTCTAGTTTGGCTGCTTTTATTTGTCTTTTACATATTCAATTTTTTTCCTTATAGTTTTTCAATGCTTCCACGCTCCCCTCCTGTTTTAGTGATTTAAATGCTCTGTTTGTCATTTATTGGTTTCTTTACAGTTCTGTTTATCCACATAGCTCTTTTCTTGTTCCTTTACCTTTTATTCCCATAAGGTATGTAGCCCTCACAATTAGATATTAGGATGCTTTTAAAACTATCCCATTTTGTGGCTATATTTTTATATTTGAGGAGTTTGTCCCAGTTAGTTAGGCCTATGGCCTCTCTTAGTTGGCTAAATTTAGCTTTTTTGAAGTTTGGTATTTTTGTTCCTCCCTGAAGAAACTCTCTTTTGAATGACAGTTGGAAGGTTATTATATTATGGTCACTATTTCCCAGGTGTCCCCCAACCTGCACATCTGTTGTTCTGTCTGGTCTATTGGTTAATACTAAGTCCAGTATGGCCGTCCCTCTAGTCGGGTCCTGAACCAGTTGGGTAAGGTAATTGTCTTTGGTTATTTCCAAGAACCTGTTTCCTTTATGAGATATACAGGTTTCAGTTTCCCAGTCTATATCTGGGTAGTTGAAATCCCCCATAATAACGACCTCATTATGATTTGCCGCCTCGTCTATTTCATTTATCTATCACTATCTTTCCTGGAGGAAGAAAGGAAGACATTTTTTAAGAGTCGAGCTGTATACCCAAAAATGTTTTTGTCCTGCAAGGAGATCTGATTTTTCTGAATTGATCATCCAACCTAGAGATATCAGAATTTGACTGACATAATCGATATGATTTTTTAGATAGTCCTCTCCGTCTGCTAGCAGCAGAAAGTCGTCTAGGTAAGGGATGAAAGTTATACCTTGTTGGTGAAAAAAGCTCGAGATTTCCTCTACAATCTTTGTGAATATCCTCGGCGCTGAGTAGAGGCCGAAGGGGAGTGCTTGAAATTGAAGATGACGCAGTTGTCCCTGAATATAGACTGCTAGTCCGAGATATTTTTGATATTCTATGTGAATGGGGACATGATAGTACGCATCTGCCAGGTCTATAGTTGCCATGAAGCAATCCTGTGTTAGCAGGTTTACAGTGGCTTTTATTGTATCCGTTTTGAACTTTTTGCATGTTACAAATCTGTTTAGGGCTTTTAAATTTATGATGGCTCTGTGGGATCCATTCGGTTTTTTTTACTAGGAACAATCGAGAGTAAAACCCCCGTCTCTCCTGGCCCTGGGGAACTGGGACAAGAACGCTTTTTTCCAGCAGGAGGACTATCTGGGATTCTAAAAGGATCTGCTTGTCTGACTGAAGGGCCCTGTTGATTATAAATCTCTCTGGGGGAATAGAAGAGAATTCTATTCTGTGCCCTGACTGATATTTTTTCCATGCTGACCTGTATCCTTTTAGTCTTCCTCCCACTGTACATCTGGCGTCATTTGTTAGCTTGCCGGTTGGTAGATTTATCCTGGTTGAAGAGGAACCCTCTGCCTCTGGAAGCCTGCCATCTAGAAGTGCTTTCTCTCCTGTTCTGATCGGTTCTAGACTTTTTTGGGTGGCGAAAGGAACACCGCTGATAGAAGAATTTAGATTCTGTAGGGAACCCCTTTTTTTTTATCAGAGGCTCTCTCTAATATGTCGTCTAGTACAGAAACAAATAGTTTGTCACCCACGCATTGGATATTACACAACCTGGACTTTGAGGTAGTATCCCCCGACCAGGATCTAAGCCAGACTGCTCTCCTAGTAGAGTTTGATAGGGCGGCCGATCTAGCTGCAAGCTTTACGACATCTGCTGAGGCGTCTGCAAGAAAGTTTGAATCCTGCTTAAGGGTAGGTATAGAGGCTAGAATATCTTCTCTGGGGGTACCACAGGTGAAATGATCTTCCAACTGTGATAACCACATAGACAAGGTTCTGGCTGTATATGTGGCTGCAATACCTGGCCTCAGGATAGCTGTATTTGATTCCCAATACTACTTTAAAATTGACTCATTTTTTGTCCATAGGGTCCCTTAGCAGACCTATGTCCTCAAAAGGAGGATGTTTTTGAGATTTTTGCCACAGGGGCATCTACCTTAGGAGGTCTATCCCACAGGGCAGAGTCCTGATTCTCAAAAGGGTATTTTCTTTAGAATGCATTAGATATTCCTGATTTTTTCTCAGGTTCTTTCCATTCATTAAATATAAGCCTCTTAATAGTATCATGAACCAGAAAGGCTCTTTTCCTTTTTTCTCCCAGCCCCCTAAAGAGCTGATATTGAATTGACTGAGATTACGTCACCTCTTCAATATTCATAGAGGCCCGGATCATTTTTAGCAAAGACTGAGTCTCCTCGACCGAGCATAGCGGTCTACCAGAGTCATCCTCGGAGGAATCAGAGTCCGCACTGCCAGAAATTTCACCCTCATCAATATCTAAATCCTCTTCTAAAGGCTAAATCGACTCTGCTTTTGAAGAGGAAGGTTTTTGTGGCATGCTAGATAGTTTAAAATCAATGGCCAAGTTAACCTTTTCTTTAATGAAGGTTCTTAGGTTATCCACAATAGAAGGGCTTCCTTCCACCACAATCTTTTCTGTGTATTTTACACATATACGTTTGGTGTACGAGAGGGATAAAGACTTCTTGCCGTTTGAGAGTGGTTCTCCAGACTTCACCGAAGACTTGCCCTAAAAATATAATGGGAAACCATAACTAAGGTATTCCCAGAGTATAGAGAACCACCACCAAGGCAAAAGGGAGGAGAACAAAAAACACCCAGTGTTCCAAAAAAAGCCTTTGACAATAAGGTAATATTATATGTAGGAAAATGGGAGCTTATCTTACCGGGCTGAGGGTCCTAGGAGATTCAGAAACCTTTTTCCTCACATCAGGATCAGTTGGGAGCGACATGCTGCCAGTAGAAGACGCCAGGGAGAGCATACCTCTTAAATTTGGCGCCCTCCGCACTTCCTGGTCGGGGATCACGTGACCGCATCACATGATCCGTCACATGCCCGGAACCTCCTTTCTCCGGCGTGCGCGCGGGGATGAGCTCCTCTCCTCTGCCGGAAGGCCTGGACCTCGGCCTTCCACCATGTGGGGGCTGAATCTTCCTGCCTGCTGGAACCACCAGCTTCGGCCAAGCCCGGGGCCGCCCGCACGTGCAGGACTTAAACCATAAGCGCAGGTAGGAGGAAACACTCCCTCCCCCGATCCTGCGCTCTGCTGCAGCCCTCCTAGAATACTAGGGTATACAAACCAAAGGCTGAGCGATAAGTATAGGGAGCCCATAAGCCCCCCAGCGAAGGTCTCCATCCATCCGGGAACAGGAAACAACTGGAGGAGATAGAGTGGAGGGGACTTTTAAAGTGTTGGTCTCTATGTGTTTCCTGTTCCCGGAGGCGGAATGTCCTCAGCTGGTGCCGTTGGGGAGGCATATGGGAAAGTGTAAATTTTAAGCGCACAAGGAATGGTGCACTTTAGGGAGAGGAAACTGTACTAAAAATACAAAATCTATTAATAAAGTATATTAGCAAAACTATTACTAGGGCATTAGGGACATCTTATTAAAATTTTAGTCAACGGTTTAGTTACTCTTTAAGGGTGTGCATGTTTAAGCAACCACATAGTTTTAGTTATTTATTTTTCAATCGAATTGTACAGATTATAGATGACATTAATAGTGAAAAAGTTCTAAAATGATTGTTCTTGGTCTTATTTTTTTCACATGATAAAAACCTTGCATTCTAACAGGGGCTTGTAGACGTTTTATAACCACTGAGCATGCTGTGGTAGTGACTGACAGAATTACCTACACAAGTCTGTATACATGAAGAACTATCACACACTTTCTATATGAACCCTGGTAGCATTTAAATAGTTTTAACATAGCAATACTGACTAGTCACAGGAAACTATATATCCTTAAACTTAGCCCATGACGCAAGTCCTCAAATAAAGTAGCAAAAGGTAACAGTCTTAATTTATGCCTATTTTTGAATATTTTAGACTGATGCTAAATTACTACATTATCACACTTAACATTTGATTAACATTTTAGTCTTCTAAGTCTTTGAATAACATATAACCAGAAAGACAAATGCAATACATTTTACCTCCAATATGTTTGGAATTATATCCTTCTCACACATTTTCAAAAATGCATCCTTATCAAAGTTTGGATCAACCTTTACAATTTCTGTTAAAACCTCTGACATCTCAGTTTTAGAAAACATTCCCCCTAAAAAAACAAAAATGGTTATACAACCACAGTTTTTCCACAGTTAATTCAAATTAAGCTACCAATAGAAGTTAGAAAACCAAAAAAAAAAATGGAGAAAACCAGCAGCATGAGTAACTGGAGAAAGTGCACATGATAAACACAGAGGACCCATCATGCATTATCCTCTAGACATCTCATTTGATTTCTTTGGTTTCTCAGTTCCTCTTCAGATTGTCTAGCCAGCCAAGAAGAGATAATGGAATAAATAGTTCATAAAGGGGTTGTCACTTCTGCAAACAGCATTTATCATGTAGATAAAGTTCATACAAGACACTTACTAATGTATTTTTATTATCCATATTGCTTCCTTTGCTGGCTGAATTAATTTTTCCATCACATTATATGCTTGTTTCCATGGTTAGGACCACCCTGCCATCGATCAGTGGTGGCTGTGCTTGCATACTATAAAAAAGCACCAGCCTATGTGCGCTCCCAGTCACCAGAGCGGCTGGCATTTTGTTCTACAATGTGCAAGCACAAGCAGGGTGGATAGCAGGGCGGTCGTAACCATGGAAACCAGCAATGTATAATGTGATGGAAAAATGAATGTAGCCAGCAAAAGATTCAATAAGGCTAATAACAATACATTAGTAAATTCCATGTATTAATTTTCCCTAGTTGATAAATGCCACTTGCTGAAGTGACAGAACTTAGAGACTGAACCAGTGATTACAAGCATAAGGAAAAACTTTCAATTGAATTGTACCAAGCTACAGTAGTAGTCAGGCATAGCCACTTAACAGTGTATGGAGCTGTTCCTGGTTCTGTTATAGCATCAGCAGGGATATGGGGAGTCCTAAAGATAGATCATCTAGTTCCAGAAATCCCTTTTAAAGCACAGAATTACTGCCAAATTCTATTAAAAGCAAATTCTACATTTAGAATAAATATTTAGTAAACGGTGTCAGAGTTCTATATTCTTCTCATATGGACTTCAGAAACCCCACATGTTGTTTACAGAGACTGCACTGACAGAGTAAAATGGTGGAGAGTATAATGAATATAAATGTATACCTCCAGAGCTTTTACAATTCTTTTTAAGTTCATTTAAAGGGAATTATGAGATATAGAACCCCATATGACAGTTTTCTGCCAATAAAGGCTAGGTTTACATCAGCGGTCAAAGATCCAGCAGGATATTCCATTGCAGATCCCAAAAGAAGAAAACGCTGCATGCAGAATTTATCCCCGAAATCCAATGGACTCCATTATAGTCAATGGGATCCATTGGGTGCAGGCAGTGTCCGGTATATACTGGATCAGGCGATTCCGGTATTCTGCTCCTATACTGGGAACAGAATATCGGAATCTGAGTGCAGATGTGCACCTAGGCTTACCTCCATATATGAATTATTTGTACTTACAGGTAACAGCCTAAATAAAAGAGGAGCTACAACCAACATTTATACATAAAACACAAAAAGTTAAATAAATGTAAGAGTCTTACCAAAGAGGTCACTGATTTTGTCTGTGATAGTGCGTGATGCTCTGATAAGTGCATTATCACTTTCATCATATTTCATCTTCATTTCAAAAAATCCTATTTAGAAACAATATGGGATCAGTTTAAACGGATCAGTATCACTAGGGGGGAGATTTATGAAAACTGGTGTAAAGAAAAACTGGCTTAGTTTCCCATAGCAATCAATCAGATGCCACCTTATATTTTTCAGAGCTCCTTGAAAGCGCTCCTTTACACAAGTTTTGCTAAATCTACCCCTATGTGTTAAAAATAAAGTCTAATAATGATTATAAATTAAAGAGTTGGATAACAGAATGGCCTGCATTTCTGACTGGAATATCATGAAGACATTTTCCCATCCCAGGAAGTAACTGCATAGTTCTAGTATATGCCATTAATATTAGTACTTCTGGAACCCCTGATGATTCTGAAAATGAAGGGGCAATACTGTTGACTTAGTACTGCAGGCTCTTCAAAGTTTTTCCCTGAACACTGACGCAACCACCTGAACAGAGAATTGAAACACAGTCTAGTTCAGAGATCTCAAACTCGTGGCCCTACAGCTGTTGAAAAACTACAACTTCCATCATGCCAGTAGAGCCTACAGCTATTGGGGCATGCTGGGAGTTGTAGTTTTGCAACAGCTGGAGGGCCACGAGTTTGAGATCCCTAGTCTAGTTTGCGGAAATGCTCAAGCAATGACTGGGAGCACCATTTTGCAAATCGTTGCATATAGTTTATTGCAAGGGTCTATTTGTGCCATTTGTATTTTGGTAGTGACATAATTTAAAACACTTTTTTCCTTCTTCTGGGTACCTGGGTAAGGGGAGTGGTTTGTGCTCCCAGGCAGGACTGTGGAGTCGGTAAGCCAAAGCCCCGACTCCAACTCCTCAATTTCCCCTGACTCCGACTCCCTCATACATGGCGCATGTTTAAGTGATAACTTTAAACAAACTTTGCATAAATCAATAGTACAGATATGTCATGACAAAAAGTCTGTAATATATGTTTTACTAGATATCTTTACTCTGAACTTTCAGTATCAGGCATCTCTAGGTACAATTACTAAGGGCCTGATGTATGAAAACTGTCTAGGTCTAAGACTTTCTTTGTAGCCCATAGCAACCAATCAGAATTCCCCTTTCATTTTTCCAGAGCACTATATGAAATGAAACGGGAGCTCTAATTGGTTTCTATGGGCAACAAAAAAAACTTCTACACCTAGACAGTTTTCATACATAAGGCCCTAGGTGTTTTGCATCAGCAGCATATAGAAGCCATGAGAGCAGCTAACCTCTCCAAACATGAGCTCAGAGGAAAAGCATACAGAGAGAACATGCACTGGACAATTGATTTATGCACAGTTTATTGAAAGTTTAGATATACTAAGAAGTACTTACCTTAAAGAGGTTTTCTCAGCACATTGATTCACTGGCTGACAGGCAGTTTGCACTCACTCTGTCTCCTCAGGCCGTGGGGGGGATCTCCAGCAGTTATTAGCATATATTAACTTACTCTGACAGAGCAGGAGGTTGTGATCTCTAAGACAATTACAGGTAAAGCCATCCTTCTCAGTCCTCAACACATTTTGCTTACTGAGGTCACTCCTGTTCTCAGCCAATCAGATAAGTCTTTCTGGTCTGCAGGTTACCATAGAAACCTGTGTACAGTGAGAGACCTGCTGAACTGTCTTAGTTCATGACTGAAATAAAATCTGACCACTGTATTTAGAAAATATCTTCTTTTAACTGTTCCTTTATGTTGAAAGCTAATCTTTGTAACTAGTGAGAAAACCCCTTTAATCCTGTTTTCTCTAGTAGCTCTGAGAGGAGTGCAGCCATTCCTTCCCAGTGCCTTTTTCCTCTGATCTGTAGCAGAGGAGTTTCACTACTGAGTCTCTACATAAAGGCCAGCACACAATCATCTCAACTAATAGCCTAGATCCTTAGTTCAGGAATAGAACAGATAGGACATTTCATCATTTTCCCAAATTCTTATGAAAATATATTCAGCACATACTGCATTGAACTAAGTGTACCAATTTATTATATATTTTAGGAGTCGGAGTCGGTCCAGTTTATACTGACTCAGACTCCACCAAAATGGTCACCGACTCCGACTCCACAGCTATAAATTGAACCTTAAAGGGAACCTGTCACCTAAAAAACACCTCCCAAGCCGCCAGCATTACCTTAAAGCATATAAGCTTATATGGATAATTTTGGAGTCTCTGGACTGGACCCCTGAACGAACGTGCATCCTGTGGACACATTTGGACAACAGGTGCTGTACAAATTTTCTCTTTATTACCTTAAAGCAGCCAGTAGTAGGTTTCTACTACTTTTCTTTATCCGGTCAGCTGTGTCAAAATCTTGAAAAATAAACTTTAATCCTCTGAACGTGCTAAGTCACAGCAGAGTTTGAAGTCAAGAGGGCAGCGGCCTCCTCACTTCAAGTCAGGATAACCGTACCCGCCTTTCCCTGCTCCTTCGCCTCTGATTGACAGCCAGTTGTTCAGCAAAGCT
Source organism: Rhinella marina (assembly GCA_900303285.1). Taxonomy (NCBI): domain Eukaryota; kingdom Metazoa; phylum Chordata; class Amphibia; order Anura; family Bufonidae; genus Rhinella; species Rhinella marina. The sequence goes on along the minus strand of ONZH01002148.1, from coordinate 30,545 downwards.
GTCTGAAGGCTCGCACATGCGCCCGACGTCTATTCCCTCGATGTGTGCTTGCACCCAGGAACCTGAGCGGCGTATAGCAATGCGCAGGCGCGGGAATAGGAATGGAGACGCACAAGTCTTCAGCCTTGCAGTCAATCCCTTTAAGCTGACCGGAGGAAGAAAAGGATCTTTAGAAACCTACTGCTGGCTAATTTAAGGCAATGCTGGCGGCTTGGGAGGTGTTTTTTTAGGTGACAGGTTCCCTTTAAGGCTCATTTAAGCTTGCTCTGTTGGGCTTGCTGCACTTAGTGGCTTGTGAATTAAGTGGAGTTAAAGAACCAGAGTGCATGACAAGGAGCTAAAGACAACGCACAAAGAGCCTGTAAGTAATCTACTTTTTTTTCCATCTTCATTGTTTCTTTTTGCAACTGGGATAATAGCTAGCCACACTGGAGATTTCCTTCAGTGCACAGTCTGCCATATGTATGCATAAGTAATGTCATCGACAGACCCTTATTTCTGATATTTAAGGACTCTATACTGACGGGGAGTGTTCCACAGGATTGGCGCATAGCAAATGTGGTGCCAATATTCAAAAAGGGTCCAAAAACAGAGCCTGGAAACTATAGGCCGGTAAGTTTAACTTCTGTTGTGGGTAAACTGTTTGAAGGTTTTCTGAGAGATGCTATCTTGGAGTACCTCAATGAAAATAAGCAAATAACTCCATATCAGCATGGCTTCATGAGGGATCGGTCATGTCAAACCAATTTAATCCGTTTCTATGAGGAGGTAAGTTCTAGACTTGACCGCGGCGACTCAATGGATGTCGTATATTTGGACTTCTCCAAAGCGTTTGACACGGTACCACATAAAAGATTAGTATACAAAATGAGAATGCTTGGCCTGGGAGAAAATGTCTGTATGTGGGTAAGTAACTGGCTTGGTGATAGAAAACAGAGGGTGGTTATTAACGGCACATACTCAGATTGGGTCACTGTCACTAGTGGGGTACCACAGGGGTCTGTATTGGGTCCTATTCTCTTCAATATATTTATTAATGATCTTGTAGAAAGCTTGCACTGTAAAATATCAATTTTTGCAGATGACACTAAACTGTGTAAAGTAATTAACACAGAGTAGGACAGTACACTGCTACAGCAGGATCTGGATAGACTGGAGGCTTGGGCAGAAAAGTGGCAGATGAGGTTTAACACTGACAAATGTAAGGTTATGCATATGGGAAGGAATAATGCAAGTCACCAGTACATACTAAATGGTAAAGCATTGGGTAACTCTGACATGGAAAAGGACCTAGGAATTTTAGTGAACAGCAAACTAAGCTGCAGAAACCAGTGTCAGACAGCTGCTGCCAAGGCCAATAAGATAATGGGTTGCATCAAAAGAGGCATAGATGCCCGTGAAGAGAACATAGTCCTGCCACTTTACAAATCACTAGTCAGACCACATATGGAGTACTGTGTACAGTTCTGGGCTCCTGTGAACAAGGCAGACATAGCAGAGCTGGAGAGGGTTCAGAGGAGGGCAACTAAAGTAATAACTGGAATGGGTGGACTACAGTACCCAGAAAGATTATCAAAATTAGGGTTATTCACTTTAGAAAAAAGACGAGTGAGGGGAGATCTAATAACTATGTATAAATATATCAGAGGTCAGTACAGAGATCTCTCCCATCATCTATTTATCCCGAGGACTGTGACTGTGACGAGGGGACATCCTCTGCGTCTGGAGGAAAGAAGGTTTGTACATAAACATAGAAGAGGATTCTTTACGGTAAGAGCAGTGAGACTATGGAACTCTCTGCCTGAGGAGGTGGTGATGGTAAGTTCACTAAGAGAGTTCAAGAAGGGCCTGGATGTATTTCTGGAGGGTAATAATATTACAGGTTATAGTTACTAGAGATGGGTCGTTGATCCAGGGAGTTATTCTGATTGCCTGACTGGAGTCGGGAAGGAATTTTCCCCCTAAAGTGAGGAAAATTGGCTTCTACCTCACAGGGTTTTTTTTTTTGCCTTCCCCTGGATCAACTTGTAGGAAAACAGGCTGAACTGGATGGACAGATGTCTTTTTTCGGCCTTACAAACTATGTTACTATGTTACTACTGGAGCAGGTGTTCCAGGTTGAATATCACTGTGAAAGATATGAGCATGTTGCTCATCTGGAAGAGCAAAATGCAACACCGATGGTGATTGACAATCTTGAGTGGAGCATGCTGAGCAAGCAGTTAGTGGGGTAGCTATGGAAGTTGGAGATCAGTTGGTAGATCATCAGGAACAGGCAAGTAGCTGGGTTAATGTATATAGAGGGAGTAGAAAGGGATCCAAAAAGAGAAAGGTCAATCCTGTTTCTGTGCTTCCAAGCAAAATTGGCAAGTTGGGCAATGATGCAAGGGTGTCAGTTTCAGAAATGGTAGCCCTAACAGCCGGGAGAACAGCCCAGCTAGTAGTCTAGTTGGGGGGTTGGGGGTGGTAGTGCAGGTAGGCCTAGACAGTTAGTGGTTATAGGGGATTCTATAATCAGGAAGATGGATAGAATAATTTGTTGCCAAGACCGCCTCAACCAAATTGTGTGTCAGGGTTCGGCATGTGGTGGAACGGGTGGATAAATTACTGGGAGGGGCTGGGAATGACCCAGCTGTTGTGGTCCATGTTGGTACCAATGACAAAATAAATGGTAGGTGGAAGTTCCTTAAGACTCCAAACTGAAAGGAAGGACCTCCAACGTAGTGTTCTCGGGAATATTGCCTGTGCCATGCGCTACACAGGGCCGTCAGTGGGATCTTAGGGAGTTAAATGCATGGCTTAAGTCTTGGTGTAGAGCAGAAGGGTTTGGGTTCCTAGACCACTGGGCTGACTTTTCACTGGGATACAAACTGTTTTCCGCAGATAATTTCCTCCTCAATGAAAGGGGAGCTGCTGTGTTGGGGGAGAGAATTTCGGTTGGGGTGGCAATGCATTTAAACTAGGGAAGAGGGGGGGGGGGATGTGGCTATAAATATGGAGGCAGACAGGTTAGAGAGGGGTCAGAATATATTGGTGGGGGTGAATGGATGGTGGGGGGAGTATTAGAAAAGTGGCAAACCAAATCTGAAGGAGGTAAAAAGGATCATAAAAAAAAATCATAGAATCAATACATTTCCTAAAAGTGTAAAATTTTGTTCACAACTTAAAATGTATGTTCACAAATGCCAGAAGTCTTGCAAGCAAAATGGGAGAGCTTGAGGCCTTGGTACTGGAGAAACATATTGAGGTAGTTGGTGTTGCTGAGAAATTGCTGGACTCTTCTCATGATTGGACTGTAAATCTTCAAGGTTTTACACTCTTTAGAAACGATAGGGATAAACGCAAAGGTGGTGGTGTATGTCTGTATGCTAGGAGTGATATGAAAGTAAGTGTGAAAGAAACAATTGTGGATGAAGGTTGTAGGGATGTTGAAACCTTGAGGGTGGAAATTCAGAGGGACAAAATAATTCTGGGTGTGATCTATAGATCCCCCAATATCACTAAGGAGATAGAAGATCAACTGTATGTGCAAATGGAGCGGACGGCGCAGGATGGGAGATTTTAACTATCCAAACATAGATCGGGAACATGGTTCTGCCTCTGCTGCAAAACCAAGAAAATTCCTCAGCTTTTTGTAGGATAATTTTATAGGCCAGTTTGTAGAAGATCCTACATTCCTACAAGATCCTACAAGGGCAATGCTCTTCTGGATCTAGTAATTTCTAACAATGCAGAGCTTGTGAGAAATGTCACGGTCCATGAGAACCTTGGTAACAGTGACCACAATATAATTATATTCCAACTAAACTGTAAAAAACAAACTCAACGCTTAACACAATTTCAAAAAGGGTTGAGGGTTGAGCGCTGCCCTTCAGAACATAAGCTTGGAGCAACTATTGTCACATAATGACACTAATGCTAAATGGGAGTGCTTTAAATCTACTTTGGATAAGTATATTGTTAAATACATTCCTAGAAACAAGAACAAGTGAATAAAATTAAACCCCACATGGCTTACAAAGAGTGTAAAAAGTGCAATAAATGACAAAAAGAGGGTATTTAAGAAATACAAATCGGAAGGGTCAGCTGTAGCCTTCAAAAAGTATAAAGAACTAAATAAATTATGAAGGGGGGAAATAAAAACCCCAAAACATTCTTCAAATACATAAACGCTAAAAAAAAAAAAAAACCAAGAGGCCACTCCCTACGACTGGAGAAAAAAAGATTCGGTCATAAGAGGCGACAAGCATTCTTTACAGCGAGGGCTGTGAATCTCTGGAATAGCCTGCCACAGGAGCTTGTCACAGCAAATGCAGTAGATGGCTTCAAAAAAGGTTTAGATGACTTAATTCAAAATAAAATAGGTCAGAACATGTACGACCCCTAAATGATGGTAACGGGGTGTTGGTCACTTGGAATCGAGACAGCTAAATGGGTTTAGCGCTGTATATACAAAAGAAGAGAGGGCATCTCATGATGGTGGTGCCACTGGTGGAAATACCTCAAATAACATACTTACCTAGCTGACTGTAGATATGGTCCTTAATATATAATGAATAATATAATGCTAATAATATAATGCTAAAAAAATTAAAGGTGAAAAAGGTCCCAGGTCCAGATGGATTACACCCCAGAGTTCTAAAGCAGCTCAGTTCAGTTATTGCTTTGCCTCTTTTCATAATATTTACAGATTCTTTAATGACAGGCATTGTACAAAGAGACTGGCGCAAAGCGAATGTGGTTCCCATTTTCAAAAAGGGTGCTAGGTCTTCACCAGGAAATTATAGACCAGTAAGCTTAACATCCATACTGGGAAAAATATTCGAGGGCCTTCTACGAGACTACATACAGGATTATGTAACTGTCAATAATATATTAAGTGATAGCCAACATGGTTTTACAGAACAGAAGCTGTCAAACTAACCTGATTTGTTTTTATGATGAGGTGAGTAGAAGCCTGGACAGAGGAAAGGCTGTCAATATTATGTTTTTGGACTTTGAAAAGACGTTTGATACTGTCCCTCATGGACGACTAATGGGTAATTTAAAGGGGTTGGCCACCCTAAGTATCAAAAATCCAAAGTTCCTCCAGACAATAGCCAACACTATGAAGTATTTCTCAGGTGACATGTACTGGCTGTACGTCATTTATCTAACCTGTTCACCATGACACACTTCCCTGGAGGAGCTCCCTCAGACAGGCTGTGTGGGAGGAGCAGCTGCAAAGTGAAAGTAACAATCCCAGCATGCACTGCAGCAAGCATGTCTAGAGGAGCAGTCACATGACCTCCACGCCCACCTGTGTTCCAATAGAGACAAGAGCCCCTTAGATAATATCAATAACCCAGTTATCAGTGAATAACTGTTGTACAGACATAGCAATAGAAAGAACGCCCCAGTCCCAACAGTAAAGGAGGGGGAGGGGTTATTTTTTTCATAAATTTGCTGTGGGGCCCAGTCATTTCTAGTTGTGCCACGGGATGTAAGCCAAAAACAGAATGAGGGGGGGGAGTTATTATTTCCCTTGTTCCTAAAAAGTGGCGTTAAAAAGTTGCAAACTATGGGACAAATTTATCAAAACTGGTGTAAAGGAAAACTGGCTTGGTTTCAGATTCCACCTTTCATTTTTCAAAGCTCCTTTGGAAAATGAGAGGTGGAATCTGATTGGTTGCTATGGGCAACTAAGCCAGTTTTCCTTTACAGCAGTTTTAATAAATCTCCCTCTATGTGTTTGCAAATTTTTAACTGCGCTTTTTTTTTTTTTTTTTTTTTAAAGGGCGTGACAATGGCAGAGACAATAAAATGTTGATAAGACAGCACTCCTAGTTATTGCCATGTAATGAAGAACGTTCAGCAGCGGTGCCAGCAACGTTGGGCCCCAGCCCGCCGGGCCCCCAGTAATGAACGTAGTAAAGGATGCTGCAGCACTCCAGAGTCTTCAAAAACGGTTCAGTGGTTTATTTCAACAAACAGAAGAGAGCGACGTTTCGACCACAATAGAAGACCTATTGGGGTCGAAACGTCGCTCTTTTCTGTTTGTTGAAATAAACGGCTGAACCGTTTTTGAAGACGCTGGAGTGCTGCAGCATCCTTTACTACGTTAATGGCAGAGACAGGGCGTGACCAGTCACCCCAACAAATTTATGTTCATTTTCACCAGTTTTCTGACTCAAATGAAGTCAGAAATCTATGGCAGCTCTGAGCTGTCATAGATTTCTGTTTAGGTGAACGGACTGCACAAATCGATCATACAGAGGAGCCTCCTGTCTATCATCATATGACCCGCTCCCAGCTGACAGCCCATCAATCATCTATGAATATATACCCTTCATCTGGGAAAAACGGGAAAATAAGTGTAGTCAAATAGCTATATATAACGTACAGGGGGGGGGGGGGGTCACAAGTCACTATATATAAAGTACCGGGGGTCACACAACACTACATATAATGTACAGGAGGTCACACATCACTATATATAATGTACAGGAGTTCACACATCACTATATATAATGTACAGGGGGTCACACATCTGTATATACAGTATAAAGGGGGTCACTGTACAGGGGTTCACAGATCTCTGTATGCAGTGGTGGGGGGTCACACATCAGTATATACAGTGTATGGTGGTGGTGGTGGGGTCAACTATTACTGTATACATGGGGTCACACATCACTATATACAGTATAAAGTGGTGATCACATATCACTGTATTGGGGCATCATATATCACTATATACAGAGTGCAGGAAGGAGAGGGCACATATTTACAAGATGACATCAGTGACTGCTGCTGATATCACTGACCTCAGCCATACTGACAGCTCAGAAGGGGTTAAAGCTCCTGACCTGTTGGTCTGGCTGGAATAAACATGTCTGTGATAAGATCACATTGCAGAGTGGTCATAGACAGGACAGACACTAGGATTGCTCACACTTTGTTGTCCACAGCACCTTCCTGGCTCTGCTACATCACTGCAGTCAGTGAGCTCCATCACAGATTCTCCTCAGTCTCTCTTCCTCTTGCAAAGTTTCTTTATTTCAGCTTCTAACAAGTTTCTCTGCTAAGCCCCTTCAGCCCTGTATAGTCAGGACTGCAGTCACAGCAGAAGGAAATTCTCTGACACAAGCAGGGTGCCTTTAGGACCCAGGAGCAGCGCACTCCTTCCATGGACTAGTGGACATGCAGGCATGGAGGAGACAAGCAGCTATGAGTGCAGGACAGGAGGAGGTGTGGCTTCCAATAGCAAAAGAACCAGGCAGATCTGCTGCAGAAGATATATGAGGAAGTTTATTGTCTCCCTGCTTTCTTTAGAGTTTTAATAAGTGCTAACAAAGTGGCCAACCCCTTTAAGGTCTATTGGTTTAGAAAATATAATTTGTAATTGGAGTGAAAATTGGCTTCATGATCGTATCCAAATAGTTGTGGTCAACGATTTCTACTCTGAATGGTCCCCGGTTATAAGTGGCGTTCCCCAAGGTTCTGTGCTGGGTCTGCTATTATTTAACTTATTCATTAATGATATAGGGGATGGGATTAATAGTGCTGTTTCCATTTTTGCAGAGGACACCAAACATTGTAATAAAGTCCAGTCTGTGGAAGAGGTTAATAGGTTACAAGCTGACTTGAACAAACTTATTGTTTGCCTCCACCTGGCAAATGAGGATCAATATAGATAAATGTAAAGTTATGCACTTGGGGGCGAATAATCTGCATGCAGAATATGTCCTAAGGGGAGTAACACTGGGAGAGTCACTTGTTGAGAAGGATCTGGGTGTATTAGTAGATCATAGACTAAATAACAGCATGCAGTGCCAGTCAGCTGCCTCTAAGGCCAACAGAATTTTGTCTTTTATTTAAAGAGGTAAGGACTCGCGGGACAGGAATGTAATATTGCCACTATACAAAGTGAGGCCTCAAATGGAATATGCAGTTCAGTTCTGGGCACCAGTCTATAAAAAGGATGCCCTGGAGTTAGAAAAAGTACAGAGGAGAGCCACTAAACTCAGAAAAAGGGCCTGGAAGATCTTAGTTATTAGCAAAGATTAAATGAACTGAATTTGTTTAGTCTTGAAAAAAGATGTCTAAGGGGGGACATGATTAACTTGTACAAATATATAAACGGACCATACAAAAAATATCAAGGGAAGCTATCCTGTGTTAAACCCCCGCAAAAAACAAGAGGCCACTCCCTACGACTGGAGGAAAAAAAAGATTCGGTCATAAGAGTCGACAAGCATTCTTTACAGTGAGGGCTGTGAATCTCAAGAATAGCCTGCCACAAGAGCTGGTCACAGCAAATACAGTAGATGGCTTCAAAAAAGGTTTAGATGACTTTCTAATTCAAAATAAAATTGAGGCTTTGGCCCAACCCCTTTTTAAAAAGGAAGCTGGACATTGATCCAGGGATCGATATAGCAGGATTACAGGTTGGACTTGATGAACTTTTGTCTTTTTCCAACCTTAACATCTATGTAAAAGATGCGGCACTCAACACTGTAAAATTCCAGTACTTTATTTATCCATTAAAACAGAACAGACAAAGGTGCAAAATGCGATATAGGCCACTGCCGTTTTGAGGCATTTTCTGGTAGGCCTGTAGAAGTGCATTGCCACAAAACAGCCATTGCCTACAGTGCATTCTGCAGCTTTGTCTATCCTGTTTTAATGGACTAGTAAAGTACTGGAATTTTACAGTGGTGAAAGTAACATTTCTCTTCTTCATAAACTGTGGAGTTGGACCCCATCGATCAGATACTGATGACCTTTCCTGAGGATGCCATTGGTTTTAAAAACACAGGCAAACCTTGTAGAAATCCTGCAGAGAACACAGCGATAAATATCTTGCTGATCTGTTTCACCTACAGCTAGTGACGGCTGAGGGGTGGGGCTTACTTATATTTTGGCCTACTACAGAGACGTAGAAGGAGGAAGTCGGCTGGGGGGGGGGGGTACAGCTTAGGGTGGGTTCACATCACGTTTGTGCCATCAGTTTAATGTATAAAACAAATGTATCCATTAATGGATGCCTCTGACAGATGCCATACAGTGGCATCTGTTCACCATAGAGTTCCACTTAAAAAAAAAAAATAAATTTTTTTTAAATTACAAAAAAATTTAGTTAAACGGATAGCAAAAATGTCATGTGAACCCAACCTTAATGCTATATTTTTCCTCTACTACACATAGGTAGAAGGGCGATCATAAAGTTGAGTTTTCCTGGGGGCGTGGCCCATCACCCGATGGCGACGGCCGTGTAGAAGACTCTGCCGCTTCTCCTGTTGTCCCCGAGCTCCATGCGCCTCCCTGACATGGGAAAACAGCTCCCTAAGAAGCACCCCCCAGGGCACACAACACCCTGTCGACTCACAGCAGTGCGGTACCCTCAAAGACTATATCCTGCCGCCTCCCCGTCGCCGCCATCTTCTCCGCCTGCTCTGTTTCCAAAGGGCGCGCTCCCTCAACGCCAGAGCAATTCGCAGACAGGCCTGGACCCTGACCATGCCCTCCCACATGTACAGGAGTGCTCCGCTCCCTGTGATCGCTATATCCAGGGGCCTGCCACCTCGTTGCCCACCCAGGCACATCATGGCCGGAATGAACCGGACTAACATGCCACAAACATGGCACCCGACCGTTCTGGAGAGCTGCAGGATGGGGGACTCCCCCCACAGGTCAGTGATGGTGGATATCGCACCAGACCCCATATCGCACCACATTTCAGGCTTCAAACAAAAAGATATAACATTTTAAAATGTTTGGTGAAGAATCAACAAGTGGGTCATAATTGTGAAGTGGAACGAAATTTATTGGATCATTTAAACTTTTTATAATAATAAAACTGAAAAGTGGGGCGTGCAAAATTATTCGGCCCATTTACTTTCAGTTCAGAAAACTCACTCCAGAAGTTCATTGAGGATCTCTGAATGATCCAATGTTGTCCTAAATGACTGATGAAGATAAATAGAATCCACCTGTGTGTAATCAAGTCTCCGTATAAATGCACCTGCTCTGTGATAGTCTCAGGGTTCTGTTTAAAGCACAGAGAGCATCATAAAGACCAAGAAACACACCAGGCAGGTCTGCAATACTGTTGTGGAGAAGTTTAAAGCTGGATTTGTATACCAAAAGATTTCCCAAGCTTTAAACATCCCAAGGAGCACTGTGCAAGCGATCATATTGAAATGGAAGGCGTATCAGACCACTGCAAATCTACCAAGACCCGACCGTCCCTCTAAACTTTCATCTCAAACAAGGAGAAGACTGATCATGGGCCTCTTGCCTACATCTCTGATCACTCTGGATGAACTGCAGAGATCTACAGCTGAGGTGGGAGAGTCTGTCCATAGGACATCAATCACTCACTTCACAAATCTGGCCTTTATGGAAGAGCGGCAAGAAGAAAGCCATTTCTCAAAGATATCCATAAAAAGTCTCGTTTACAGTTTGCCACAAGCCACCTGGGAGACACACCAAACATGTGGAAGAAGGTGCTCTGGTCAGATGAAACCAAAATCGAACTTTTTGGAAACAATGCAAAACGATATGTTTGGCGTAAAAGCAACACAGCTCATCACCCTGAACACACCATCCCCACTGTCAAACATGGTAGTGGCAGCATCATGGTTTGGGCCTGCTTTTCATCAGCAGGCATGGTTAAAATTGATGGGAAGATGGATGGAGCCAAATACAGGACCATTCTGGATGAAAACCTGTTGGAGTCTGCAAAAGACCTGAGACTAGGACGGAGATTTATCTTCCAACAAGACAATGATCCCAAACATAAAGCAAAATCTACAATGGAATGGTTCAAAAACAAACGTATCCAGGTTTTAGAATGGCAAAGTCAAAGTCTAGACCCGAATCCAATTGAGAATATGTGGAAAGAGCTGAAAACTGCTGTTCACAAATGCTCTCCATCCAACCTCGAAGAGCTCGAGCTGTTTTGCAAGGAAGAATGGGCAAGAATTTCAGTCTCTAGATGTGCAAAACTGAGAGACATACCCCAAGCGACTTGCAGCTGTAATCGCAGCAAAATGTGGCGCAAGTATTAAAGCAAGGGGGCCGAATAATTTTGCACGCCCCACTTTTCAGTTTTATTATTACAAAAAAAGTTTAAAATGATCTAATAAATTTCGTTCCACTTCACAATTGTGACCCATTTGTTGATTCTTCACCAAAGATTTTAAATGTTATATCTTTTTGTTTGACGCCTGAAATGTGGCAAAAGGTTGAAAAGTTCCAGGGGGCCGAATACTTTCGCCAGGCACTGTACCTCTATAAGCTCCACTCTCTGTGGATCCTGATGAAGACATAAGGGGCCACTCCCTCCATGTTGAGATATGCGGCCCCACGCCAATTTGCTCTCCTAGCCGAGACCATAGCCCTGAATCTGGCTCTCCCATAAGACTGACCTCACTTTCAGATTGGGCTTCTCTCAACTCCCCACCAAAAAGGACTTTCAAGTTCTGGTCACTGAAGTTACTACTACATGCCGCTCTGAAATATCTGCTGTAGGGTGCTACTTGCTCTCTATAACTAACCTTGTGGAAGCATTAGAAAAAGATCACACTCTTACACGGGCCTGTGTCTCTCAACTCCACACCTCAGTTTCCACCCATGTTGCGGAATTCCATGAAAAACAAAGACATCTAGAAGACCTAGATAATCGCGGGAGGAGGAACAACATTAGAATCCGAGGTCTCCCAGAACCCCAGGGTGACGAAAATCTACAGGAAATCCTGGACGACCCCCCGTCCTTTACCACCAGGCTAGACAGGGTACACAGAGCCCTATGATCCAAAGGTTCGTCTCCCCAGCCTAGAGACGTAATTTGTTGTGTGCATGATTTTCTCAGGAAAGAGGCCATTATGATGAAAGTACGAGAGACACGTACTCTGGATTTCCGTAGGGCTCCGGTGCAATTATACCAGGATTTGTCTTGGATGACATTACAGAAGCGCACACACCTTCGCCCTTTACTGGATACTCTTAGGACCCGCCGAATTCCGTATCGGTGGGGGTTTACTTTTGCCCTGATCGTCCGGAAAAATGGACGCCCTATTTACCTTCGCTCTTATGCAGATCTCGACTTCTTTGCTGCTCTGGACTTACCAACACCTGACCTAACGGATTGGGAGACCCCCACACTTTCCGTACCCTCTGCGCTGACCTGGCAGACCCCGGGGAACCCCAAGCGTCGACACCTGCCTTCATAGTAACATAGTTTATAAGGCCGAAAAAAAGACATCTGTCCATCCAGTTCGGTCTGTTTTCCTACAAGTTGATCCAGAGGAAGGCAAAAAATCCTGTGAGGTAGAAGCCAATATTCCTCACTTTAGGGGAAAAAAAATTCCTTCCCGACTCCAATCAGAATTACTCCCTGGATCAACGACCCATCTCTAGTAACTGTAACTGTATAACCTGTAATATTATTACACTCCAGAAATACATCCAGACCCCTCTTGAACTCTTTTACTGAACTTACCATCACCACCTCCTCAGGCAGAGAGTTCCATAGTCTTACTGCTCTTACCGTAAAGAACCCAACATACACTCCGATGCTCCTGACGGTTCACCTTCTCCTGCATAAGAGCTTTGAGTTACATCTGGAAACCTGCCTCCCCATCGCTGAGCTCCTGCAGATTTGATCTGTTGCCTTTCTGTACCTCCCTGGGGACTTGAAGTTTAGTTGCCCGCTCGGGGCTTATAATAACGTTAAGTAGTGCATACCTTAGCACAGTCACGGCTTGTTAAATTTCTGTTACTGTATTGTGTTCTTAACCTGTCGGTTCTAGCTAGGTTTTTTCTGACCCTTTTTGAGACGTGACTACTTCGGACCTCTCGTTCTCAGCAGTCGGTCCCATTTCAGAACTTTCTTTTGTCATTGGTCTGATTTTTCTATTTATTTCAGATTTTATAGTCTAGTTTGTAAAGTTTTGTGGTGTCTGTGTCTACCCCAACCTTCCCTTTTGTTCCCCCCCCCCAATCTCTCTTCGGACTCTTTTTATTCTTTCTTTTTTCCAGTAAGCTTCCAGCCCTCCAAGCGGGAACAGCCTGGACCTTGCTTTATCAGTAGACTGTTGTTTTGGACTACTATCCACCACCTGCACATCTGTACGGTGAGCTGATCCTCATTCACACATCCACACATTCCCTTCATTTTCCTCCATGGCCAAGATAATCACTTTCAATGTTAAAGGGCTGGGCTCTAACGCAAAAAAGACACTTAGCCCTCTGTGAGGTTCGCAACTTGCGTGCAGACGTTGCATTCTTACAGGAGAACCACTTCGACCAGACGGGGACCTTAAAATTTGCTAAACATCACTATCCCCATGACTACTTAGCCAACCATAGCTGTCGAAAAGCAGGGGTTGCCATCCTGCTTTCGACATCCTGACCCATTTCAATATCTGCCTCTCATATTGACCCAGCCGGCCGCTATGTCTTATTGGAAGGTACCTGGAAACTATAGGCCGGTAAGTTTAACTTCTGTTGTGGGTAAACTGTTTGAAGGTTTTCTGAGAGATGCTATCTTGGAGTACCTCAATGAAAATAAGCAAATAACTCCATATCAGCATGGCTTCATGAGGGATCGGTCATGTCAAACCAATTTAATCAGTTTCTATGAGGAGGTAAGTTCTAGACTTGACCGCGGCGACTCAATGGATGTCGTATATTTGGACTCCAAAGCGTTTGACACGGTACCACATAAAAGGTTAGTATACAAAATGAGAATGCTTGGCCTGGGAGAAAATGTCTGTATGTGGGTAAGTAACTGGCTTAGTGATAGAAAACAGAGGGTGGTTATTAACGGTACATACTCAGATTGGGTCACTGTCACTAGTGGGGTACCACAGGGGTCTGTATTGGGTCCTATTCTCTTCAATATATTTATTAATGATCTCGTAGAATGCTTGCACAGTAAAATATCAATTTTTGTAGATGACACTAAACTGTGTAAAGTAATTAACACAGAGGAGGACAGTGCACTGCTACATCAGGATCTGGATAGACTGGAGGCTTGGGCAGAAAAGTGGCAGATGAGGTTTAACACTGACAAATGTAAGGTTATGCATATGGGAAGGAATAATGCAAGTCACCAGTACATACTAAATGGTAAAGCATTGGGTAACTCTGACATGGAAAAGGACCTAGGAATTTTAGTGAACAGCAAACCAAGCTGCAGAAACCAGTGTCAGACAGCTGCTGCCAAGGCCAATAAGATAATGGGTTGCATCAAAAGAGGCATAGATGCCCGTGATGAGAACATAGTCCTGCCACTTTACAAATCACTAGTCAGACCACATATGGAGTACTGTGTACAGTTCTGGGCTCCTGTGAACAAGGCAGACATAGCAGAGCTGGAGAGGGTTCAGAGGAGGGCAACTAAAGTAATAACTGGAATGGGTGGACTACAGTACCCAGAAAGATTATCAAAATTAGGGTTATTCACTTTAGAAAAAAGACGACTGAGGGGGGATCTAATAACTATGTATAAATATATCAGAGGTCAGTACAGAGATCTCTCCCATCATCTATTTATCCCGAGGACTGTGACTGTGACGAGGGGACATCCTCTGCGTCTGGAGGAAAGAAGGCTTGTACATAAACATAGAAGAGGATTCTTTACGGTAAGAGCAGTGAGACTATGGAACTCTCTGCCTGAGGAGGTGGTGATGGTAAGTTCACTAAGAGAGTTCAAGAAGGGCCTGGATGTATTTCTGGAGGGTAATAATATTACAGGTTATAGTTACTAGAGATGGGTCGTTGATCCAGGGAGTTATTCTGATTGCCTGACTGGAGTCGGGAAGGAATTTTTCCCCCTAAAGTGAGGAAAATTGGCTTCTACCTCACAGGGTTTTTTTTGCCTTCCCCTGGATCAACTTGTAGGAAAACAGGCTGAACTGGATGGACAGATGTCTTTTTTCGGCCTTACAAACTATGTTACTATGTTACTTTCCAGGACCGCCCCATAGGGCTTTGCAATATTTACGCCCCCAACACCTCTCAACTCTCGTTTGAACGTAGAGTTTTTAATAAGCTTCACAAACTGTCCCCTGCCGCGTGGATTATTGGTGGGGATTTTAACATGGTCTTCTCTGAATCTGCGGACAGATTATCGCATTCCCCCGCTGCGCCTCCCTCGTCTCAATCGCGCCTGGAAAGGGATTTTCGTAGTATAGTTCGTAAATCAGCCCTTTACGACCTCTAACGGGTTGATAACCCCACAAGTCGGCATACCAGAATAGATTATTTTTTTGGTAATGCCCTCACTTTGAAGATGCTGCGTGAACTCACCATTGTACCTATTTCCTGGTCAGACCACGCTCCTGTCATGCTCACCCTCTCCTCCCAACCCACACCACCGCGCACTTGCCATTGGCGTCTCAACGACTTTTTACTGAAATCGCTACCCACACGTACGGAAATTAGGCAGTACATTCAAACATATTTCGCTGAGAACGCAAACTCAGTCCCCTCCTTAGCTGCACTATGGGAAGCCCATAAGGCTGTAGTACATGGTCAATGTATTGCATTGGCTTCTCGACTTAAAAAGCAGAGAATATCCCAGATGCAAGAGCTCATGGCTCAAATTGACTCCCTACAATCCCGCCTACAAGTCAAGCCCAGTCTTCCTTTCCTAAGGGATTTGGTAGCTGCTCGAGGTAAACTGAAAGACTTGACAATTCATAATGTAGAATGCATGTTGCTGTACTTCAGACAACGATTCTAAGAAAGGGGCAATAAAGCCCATACAATTTTAGCTAGACAACTCAGAGATACTGCTGCCAAACGTACTCCCCAGGGAGTGAAAGACTCATCAGGCTGTCCTCAATATCACCCCGCCGCCATTGCTCGCTGCTTTCAGGACTACTATGCCCAATTACACAACTTAAACCATGCCAATAAGCATTCCCCCCACTGCCCCGAATATGGGAATATTTGAATTCCTGTCGCCTTCCTAAGCTTCCATCGGAAGCGGTGACCCTATTAAATGCAACTATTTCCGCTGAAGAGCTTGCTGATGTGACTAAGAACCTCCCTACGGGTAAATCCCCATGCCCGGACGGATTTACTAATCTATATTATAAGACCTTTGGCGCCGAACTTTCCCCACATCTCCTGGCCTTCTATAATTCATTTCTTCAGGGCTCCCCAATCCAGTCTACAATGCTGTCCTCCCACATTGTGGTAATCCCCAAACCAGGTAAGGACCCCCCAAGAATGCACAAGTTATAGACCAATATCCTTGCTGAACGCCAACTTGAAGATTTTTACCCGTATCCTTGCAGCTCGTTTAAATGCATAGAACCCCTTGCTGCCCACATTAGACTACCTCCAGACATTCAAGGCCTCAAAGTTCGTGACAAGGAGTTTAAAATATCCTTATATGCGGACGATGTCCTCCTTACGCTAACAAACCCTCACATTACGCTGCCTAACCTACATGCAGCCCTTACGCAATATGGGGTTCTTTCAGGATATAAAATCAATAACTCCAAAACAGAAGCTTTGCCCATCCTTATACCAGTCATAGATCTCCAAAGATTAAAAAGCAATTACTTATATCGATGGAAAGAGGATGCCCTAAAATACCTAGGAGTCTTTATAACTCCCAATTACTCCTCCCTTTACTCAAAAAATCCCCCCCCCCTTTCGGGAACTCAAATCTCTCCTCCACAAATGGAAGCCTTTGTTCTTATCCCTGCTAGGTCGGATAGCAACGGTAAAAATTTAATTGCTCCCGAAGCTACTATATTATTTTGAGACGCTCCCTGTCCGTGTTTCCTTACCGGAATTCAAGCTGCTACAGCCGGCTATTCTCGATTTCATATAGCAAGGCAAGCGACATCGCATACCCCGCAAGGTTATGCTTACTACCACAGATAGAGGTGGTCTTTCAGTCCCCAATGTGTTGCACTATCATTGGGCCACACACTTACACGTGATACCATTCTGGGCTTCCCAGTTGGTGTTCACCAAATGAGTGGAGATTGAAAAATTATGGCTTGCCTCTATGCATCCGAATACTCTGTTGTGGCAGCAAACCCTGGTGTCATCCCATTCCCTGTTACTAGGGCCAATGGCCTTTACAAAGCATATATGGGACTCATGTCACAAACGTTTCGCCCCGGCTTCCCAACACTCCTCGATGATTTCCTTCTTATATAACCCTGCTATACCTTCTAGCCTAACAGCTCCTATGGTCTGTGCCTGGTCGTCGTTGGGTCTCTTTCGCTTGGCAGACGTTGTTGATGTCTCTACTTTGACATTTAAATCCTTTGCACAACTGCAAAAACATGCCAAACTGCCGAAGTCAGAAAGCTTCCATTACCTACAGATTCACCATTATGTAAGCACTATTTTTGGGACACTCCAAGTCTCAGTCCCCACTCAGTTTGAACGCCTTTGCCGCTTAGGCACCAGCACGAGAGGATTAATCTCTATAATTTATCACCTTTTATCCGCTCCGAAAGAGGGCGATCCCCCTCAACACAAGTACATGTACAAATGATCCACTGACATTGGCTCTCCCCTTTCTCATTCTGCGTGGCAGATCATTTGGAGCAGAGCCGCACAATCCTCCATCTGTACCACCTATAAAGAAACCCAATATAAACTGCTTATGCACTGGTACCACACCCCGGCCGTTTTACACTACCTGAACCCTACCATCAGTCTGCTGGCGTTGCCTAAAGGAAGTTGGCACCCTATATCATATTTTTTGGACATGCCCCCTGATTGTTCCGTTTTGGGAAGAAGTTAGAGACGTCGCCCAATCCCTCCTCTCGATACCAGTGGTACTAGACCCTAAGATTTACTTACTTAACCTTCCACCTCCGAGACTGAATAAACACTCCTCCAGGCTGTTCCTGCTCCTGTGTACGGCAGCTAAGTCTTTGATTGCCAAATCTTGGAAGCAAACGAATCCTCCTTCTAAATCTATGTTTCTCGCCAGAATTCGTGACATCAGATCTCTTGACTACCTCACAGCTTCTCTTAACAACACGTTGGACCAATTCAATGCGATTTGGCTACCATGGGATGCACATCCCTTACTCTTAGATCTCTTCACCCCCCTTTGGACAACTCTATATCATTTCCTTCCCCCTTTTTTCTCCTCCCTCCCCACTCCCCTATGTTTGTCTTTGTCCTGTTTTAGGTCTATGCTCTTACCCTTGTTGTTATTTTAAGGTGCATGATAATGAGAATATTTGGATCACCACTGTCTAATATCTTGCTTGATTCACTGATATCTTGATGGATATTATATCTGTACCATCCAAACTTTTTCGTGTTTCCATTTATTGTATTATAACGGAAAAAAACTGTGTACTTTTTTGTACCAATAAAATACACAGTTTAAACAAATAAAAAACATAAAAAATAAAGATTAGTTTTTCTGCTTAACGAACACATGAAACATATTTGAGGATTCTGTTTAGATTTACACTAGGAAAATGAATTAATTAGAGAATGAGTAGCTAATTATAGGTTTTAGACACTTCGCTTTAACCCCTTAACACATACGTCACATGCCTGCATTTGTATGGCCTGGGCTGCTGTGGTGAGCCTGCTCCAAATGCAGCAGGTGTCTGCATCATACAGCAGACACCCGCCGCAATGACGGGGAACAGAGAATGGCGATCCAGCTGAATACCATCATTCAACCCTGGCTCTCTCTGACTTCCAATTGGAGCCCCGCAGTGAAATCGAGGGGCTGCACTTGGTTACCATGGCAGTCTGGACGCTGCTGAAGCCTTCCAGGCCTGCCATGTTAACTCCACTGATGCTCTGTGCATGAGGCAAAGCGCAGCAGGGAGAGTGTACAAATCCTATTCACCCTAATAGATCTCTATCAGGGCGAATAGAACAAGGGATCAAAAGAAAAGGCTAATAGTTAATAAATAAAAAGTTTTTAAAAAGTTAACCTGCGCGCCCCCCCCCCCCCCAAAATATTAAAAGTTTAAATCGCCCCCTTTCCTCATATAAAAATATATAAACAATAAAAAAAAAAAACCATTAGGTATCGCTGCAACAGCAAATTTCAACTATTAAAATATATTAAAAGAAATTTCTTGTGTGGTGAACGTCGTAATGGAAAAAATTACAAACACACGGTTTGGGTTATCTAAAAATTCCGCTACAACGGACCATAACTTACGGAATTCAGAACGGCATTCTTAGATAACCCGAACCTTGTATGCTGAACTTAAAACACAAGTTCGCTCATCCCTATTAGTCATCTTTCAAAAAAAATTGAACAACAGTGATCAAAAAGTTGTACATATCACAAAAATATTACCAATAAAGGGCATGGCCAGGCACCAGAGAAAGATGGCCACATGATCTCTGCGCTCCTGCACCCAGCAACGAGTTAATTAATCAGCCTGGCGCCTACACCCTTGATCAGGGTACACAACTGCAGAATTTCAGCCATCTACCTCCCAGAACCTCGCTGAGATGGGAAAAACCCGCAGGACACTTCACAAGCCGGACTTAGACCTGAGGCAGTTCTTTGAACCGGAGCACAGCAAAGATGGCAGCACCACGTGCTCCTCACTCCGCTCCTCTCTGACTCCACCAGACCTGGCACACTCCTCTTCGCCTCACATGCAGTCGTCACCGGTGATTGCAACCTCGGACATGATAGTGCATCGAGTCACATTGGCTCCCCTCCCACTACCAGAAGGTGCCGACTCTGCAGCTCATGAACTGGAGTGGGAGACGTGCCAAGATGCTAGGCCTGACACGACATTAATATCCAGGCCTGACCCCCACAGTTTGGGACAATACACTGGACAATATGAGAGCTCCCAGAGCTCAATCAACATAGAGTAGGCCACCTCCCCGGACGAGGGGACACCTACTCACATTATAGATGTCTTAACTATATTACCTGCCTCTCACTCTCCAGTATCTGAACAAGCACTCATATGTACGTTACTAGCTTTGAAATCCTCCCTCAATGAGGACATTACTACATTATTGACACCCATATCAGTACATCTGTACAAGTGCAGCGTCCCACTAACAGTGGTTCACTTTAAACTGTAATGTCATATTGCACATTGTATTTGGTAAGGCTATCCATCTAGGCTGATGTAGTTCTACTCCTCACCACCAGTAAATATACCCCTCTATGGTAAAGGGTTGGTCAGTCAGAGGAGTGCGAGTCAGCAAGACACAGAGAAGGAAGCAAGTTCCAGCTTCTCCACACTTAACAAATGCCACTGGAAAACCCAGAAGCCAGTGAAGTCAGCATTCAGACTGCAGCCAGAACAAAGTGCTACCTAGTGGTACACCAGGTGGAGGTAATCCATATTTCAGTTGTTTTGGACTCCATCATTTACAAGTTCCCAGGGAAAGCTCCACAGCCCCTGAGGAAACTGCCGAATGATAAAGTGCACTATTATCCCTACATTTGAATCACACATTACCTATCAGGAGTGTGAACTTAATGCTCAAATTGTACCAAAGCCTGGCTGTCATTCTAGAGACTACATATTGCAAGTAAGAGATCCAGTCTACTTGGAAAGCCTACTATTTCAATCTTTTTGTGAACCATCTCTGTGTGCATTATCTGTACCAACAATGAGGATTCAGGAATTCAGCAAAAGTTCCCTGTTCATCCCAAACTGACTCCTCATTATTACTATTACGGGTGTGTCTACCTTAAGACACTGGCGTCACGGATAACCAGGACCCAGCCGACCGACACGGTCAAATTACCACCAAGGGCACCTCATCTGACCATCCGGTGGAGTCCTGCGTACAGAGTGTACCCCAAGGGAAGTCGTGTCCACCCTCCACGCCGGTCCTGGGGCAGTCAGCAGAACCGCAAGTAAAAACCATCGGCAACACCACACTGTGACATATCCCTTAAACTCACGTGATTCCCCCCTGCGGTACCGGTCTGCTGCAGAAAATTGGCGTTCACTAACAGGATTTCAAAACATACGTCATATGCGAATAGTATGCGAATAAGCCCCTTCTTGCTAAAAAGAACTGTGTTATCGAGAGAAATATACGCCTGAAACGTTTGTTGCACTTAAAAGTGTCGCAGCCAGTTTGCTTTGAAAAGACTATATACTGTATATCGCATCCAAAATGGCGCCCGATCGCCATAACAGTTAATTTTTGCTGCGCCATTATCACCCTAGTAGTGGGAAACTCAAGTCTCCACCTCCTTGTTAAAGCAGAAAAGTATTACTCACTGCACCACCATAGACTTGTATGCAGTGTTACCATTTGTGCTGACCCCCTTATGCAGAGGAACCTAGAGGGCAGACCCTAAGTGAGCGCAGAAGACTGAGTGTTATAAGCGGAACCAAAGTGCAGCACAAGGGTTCCCAGGGGACAAGTAAGCTAGCGGTACCCCTTACAGAGAGGAGAGAAGCAGTAGTGATTCTATGCAGAGAAAATTCCTGTGTCACTGGATCTGCATCGCTGACCCAGTAAAGCTGAGTGAGTGCAAAATCACCAAAATTAACCTTTTGTCAGAGTCTACAGTCAGCACTGTGGGACATTATATTCGCCGATATTGCGCTGCTGCCGCCATTCTTAAAGGGCCAGACGCCTTATAAAACTGTGGTTGCCCATAGCAACACTAAAGAAAACTGTTGCAAAACCAATTTAAACTGCATAATTGTGAAGGCCTGTTATCGCTATGTCAAATCAGGAGAATAACGCGCAGCCTGACCCCAGCGGGTCCCTTACAGTAGCTGCAGCTAGTCCCAGTACACCGCCAGCCACTGCAGCACCAACCATGATGCCTTTAACCCCTTGGCGACAATGGACGTACCGGTACGTCATGGGCGCGAGGTACTTAGCGCAACAGGGCGTACCGGTACGTCATGCATGTTAACCCCCGCTGCTCAGTGCAGCGGGGTTAACATGCTTTGATGGCGGCTGTTAGACACAGCCAGCCATCCATAGTGAAGGCCTCGGGGGGTGCCGTGCACCCCCCATAATGGCGATCGCTGTGAATGGCTGGTCTATTCAGACCAGCCATTCACAGCAAGATCCGTGTACTCGGCGGGGATAGCGCTATTCTAGCGAATCCCCGCCGAGTGTCAGGGGTTAGGGGGGGGTCAGGGTGTCCCCCCCGCCCCCCTGATTGGCTGTGGGCACATGGGTGGGCATGGGGGCAGATGGGCGGCGGGGGGGAGACTTGTAATGTGCGGGCGGCTGCCGCGAGTGCCGCCCGCAATAATTTCTCAGGATGGCCGAGCGGTATTCAAGCAGAGTATCAGCATACAGCTGATACTCTGCTTGAAACTGCTGACATCGGTGCTGGCACCGATGTCAGCAGTTTAACCCCTTCCATGCCGCGGTCCGTAGGGACCGCTGTATGGAAGGGGTTAACAGGGAGGGAGCGCTCCCTCCCTCTCCCATCGGCGCTGCGGTGCGCTGGCAGCGCCGATGGTGTGGGCAGATGAGAGGGAGGAAGCTCCCTCTCCCTTCCATCGGGACCCTGCTCTGCTGTGGCAGCGTCCCGATGGTTACCATGGCAACCAGACGCTTTCGTCTGGCTTGCCATGGAAGCCTGTTCAAGCTCCTGCTAAAGGCAGGAGCTTGAACAGGCTATAAGAAAATACACTGCAGTACACTATACAGTGTACTGCAGTGTATTGTAAAATACCAGACCCACTGGTTCTTGAAGAACCAAGTGGATCTGAGTCAAGAAAGTGGAAAAAAATAAAAAAAGTTAAAAAAAAAGTTAAAAAAATTGATTAAAATAAAAAAAACACACAATACATAAACATGTTAGGTATCGCCACATCCGTAACAACCCGCTCTATAAAAATATTACATGAGATAGCCCCCCAGGCGAATGCTGTAAAAAAAAATTAAAAAAACTATGCCAAAATAGCCATTTTTTTCCCTCTTCCCTCACAAAAAGTGTAATAGCAGGCGATCAAAAAGGCATATTTACCCCAAAATGGTATCAATTCAACCGTCATCTTGTCCCGCAAAAACTGTACCCTACCTGAGACAATCGCCTGAAAACTGAAAAAAATATGGCTCTCTGAAAATGGCAACACAAAAAAAATATTTTATTCTGTTCAAAAATGCATCTAATGTGTAAAACTTTCCAACAATAAAAAAGTTGGACATATTGGGTATCGCTGCGTCCGTAACAACCTGCTCTATAAAAATATTACATGAGATGGCCCCCCAGGCGAATGCTGTAAAATTTTTTTTTTAAAAACTATGCCAAAATAGCCATTTTTTTCCCCTCTTCCCTCACAAAAAGTGTAATAGCAGGCGATCAAAAAGGCGTAATTACCCCAAAATGGTATTAATTCAACCGTCATCTTGTCCCGCAAAAACTGTACCCTACCTGAGACAATCGCCCGAAAACTGAAAAAAATATGGCTCTCTGAAAATGGCAACACAAAAAAAAATATTTTATTCTGTTCAAAAATGCATCTAATGTGTAAAACTTTCCAACAATAAAAAAGTTGGACATATTGGGTATCGCTGCGTCCGTAACAACCTGCTCTATAAAAATATTACATGAGATGGCCCCCCAGGCGAATGCTGTAAAAAATTTTTTTTAAAAACTATGCCAAAATAGCCATTTTTTTCCCTCTTCCCTCACAAAAAGTGTAATAGCAGTCGATCAAAAAGGCGTATTTACCCCAAAATGGTACCAATGAAAACCTCACCTCATCCTGCAAAAAATGAGCCCCCACATAAGACAATAGCTCAAAAAAATAAAAATCAATGGCTCCCGCAAACCACTCCATCAAAATCTGTGTTGTAAAATCCATATGGCGCTCCTTCTGCTCTGAGTCCTGCCATGTGCCCCCACACCAGTTTACCACAACATATGGGGTGTTGCTGTATTCAGGAGAAAATGGGTAACAAATTATGGGGGGGCTTTTCTCCTGTTACCCCTTATGCAAATAAAAAAAATTGGGGCTAAAGCAACATTTTATTGGAAGAAAAAAAATTTTCATTTTCACAGCCAAGTGTTTCCAAATTCCGTAAAATGCTTAGGGGGTCAAAGTGGCCAGTACCCCCTTAATATATTCTTTGAAGGGTGTAGTTTCAAAAATGAGGTCACTTTATGAGGGTTTCCACTGTAGGGGTACGTCAGGGTCTCTCAATTACAAAATGGTGCCTAAAAACTATTCTAGCAAATTTTGCCTCCAAAATCCCTATGGCGCTCCTTTCCTTCTGACCACTGCCACAAACCCATAGAGACGTTTACCACCACATATGGGGTATTTCTGTAAACTGCAGAATCAGAGCAATGTAAATTGAGGTTTAGTTTGCTGTTAACCCTTGCTATGTTGCAAGAAAAAAAATATTAACATGAATAATCTACGAAAAAAGTGAAATTTTGAAATTTCACCTCCATTTTCCATTAATTCTTGTGGAACACCTCAAGGGTTAACAAAGTTTGTAACAGCAGTTTTTTATAATTTGAGGGGTGTAGTTTCTAAAATGGGGTCATTTATGGTGGGTTTCATTATGTAAGCCCCTCAAAATCACTTTATATCTGCATTGGTGCTAAAAAAAAATGGTTTTGGAAAATTTGGTGAAAATTTGAAAAATGGCTTTTAAACTTCTAAGCCTCCTAACGTCCTAAAAAAGTAAAATGATGTTTACAAAATGATGCCAACATAAAGTAGACATATGGGGAATGTAAAATAATAACTATTTTTGGAGGTATTACGGTGTATTTTGAAAGTAGAGAAATTGAAATTTGGAAATTTTTCAGAATTTTTGGTAAATTTTGGATTTTTTCATAAATAAGGGTGAAATATACTGACTCAAATTTATGACTGTCATGAAGTACAATGTGTCACGAGAAAACAATCTCAGAATGGCCTGGATAAGTAAAAGCGTTCCAAAGTTATTACCACATAAAGTGACACATGTCAGAATTCAAAAATTTGGCCCAGACATTAAGGCCAAAATGGGCTCTGTCCTCAAGGGGTTAACAATGCCTTATTTTCTTGGAGCACCCTGGTTCCCAAGATATTCTGGGGAAGCTCACACTTTAAAAGAATTTAAAGAAAAAATGTTGGCTGTATTCAGATTGTACCCTGTGTCAGCAGATCAACAGATGGAAACTCTCCTTGCACAGTTGGAAGGTGCAGCTCTCAGAGAAGTGAAATCCTGGCCGAGCTCAGAGAAAAAGACAGTGGAGCAGATACTTGGACGACTCTACGCCATGTTTGAACCCAGGTCCGCGTCAGAAGTCAAGATGAGATTCTTCAGCAAGAAACAGCAGCCTGGTGAGTCACTCAGAGATTTTGCATTATCTTTACAAGAAGCCCTTAGAGCTGTGATACAGATAGATCCTCATGAAGCAGTGGATCAAGATAAAACACAGAGAGCAATGTATTGAAGGTGTTAGAATAGAAACCATAAAGAGCCAGTTAAAAATGTTAGCTGCACAACACCCAAGTTCTACATTCCTAGACTTCAAAGAGCTAGTTATCAGTATTCTGGGAAAAGACCCACAACCAGAACCTGCTAGGCCTACTGAACTGTCTGTAAATAAGCCTGCTAGAGCTCCAAAATATCACCCCATAGTGAATCAGGAAGCCCAAGCTCCGGTTCCTGATGCAGTTGCTGCCTTGACAGAGCAAGTTAACTTCTTGACAAAAAGCCTAGAGAAAGTATGCAAGAAACTGGAACAGTGGGAGAAACCCATATTGATGGCGGATGAGATCCCGTCACCACGGAAACATTTCCCTCCTAATAGTAGAGAGACTTACCCTAAAAGCCCGGGTAAACGACCCATCTGTAGACATTGTCGCAAGCCAGGCCATACAGAAAGCCAGTGCTGGCAGTTAAACGGTCGACCCCTGAGGCCAAGGACCGCCCCTCGGGAGGTAGAACAGTAGGTCCAGAAGATCCCAACTGGATGCCCAGATATGTAGGAGCCCGTCCAGAAGTAGTTCTCAGAATTAATGGTGGTACCTTTGTTACCTTATTGGGCACCGGATCTCAAGTGACAACTATTCAACAGACTG
The DNA here is from genome assembly GCA_900303285.1 of Rhinella marina. Lineage (NCBI taxonomy): Eukaryota > Metazoa > Chordata > Amphibia > Anura > Bufonidae > Rhinella > Rhinella marina. The sequence continues at coordinate 4,545 of ONZH01002148.1, read as the reverse complement.
CATTTGAAAAATACTGGGATCCTGATCAGTTAACACAACCACCAGAATCCTGGCTGAGCATTATAGCCAACACCGGTAAAACCTGTACCCGTACATGGATACTGGGAGCCCACTCTGCAAGTTGGAGGAACTACACTACCCCAACAAGGTATCATTGTAGTACAAGTAAGGGAAGATAACAACCCTCCTGTAGTCCTAGGAATTAATGTCCTTAAGAACTGTTATACTGAAATGCTTGAAGCTCTACATAAATCCATGCCTACAGCTTCACCTGCCTCCAAAAAGGTGATACAACAGACCATCCGTGTGTTAAGTGCACAACAGAAATTTGCTAATGAGAAAGGTGAGATTTGCTGTGCTTGCATCAGAGATAACCAACCATCGATCCTGAAACCTAATACAGAAACACTTTTGTGGTGCCGAGCTACCCTTGGAATTCAAGGTCAAGACTACCAAGCCTTGGTAGAACCCATCAACCTGGAAGACCATCCTCTAGTCCGAGCTGCAAGAAGCCAAGTGACCATTTCCCAAGGTAAAGTGCCAATTCGTCTTCTGAACTTAAGCAATAACAGTATTACCTTGCACAAGCACTACCCTGTTGCTCAATTAGTACAAGTCACTTTTCAAGATGTTATCAGTGTACCTGCAGCTACAGCTCAACAGTCTTCTCAAAAGTTGAACACTCCAGATAACACCCCAAATCCATTGTGGTGGAAAGAACACCACGTGGGAGATGCTTATACGCCTCAAGAACAAATTGAAGGAGTCCTGAGAGTTGTGAAAGATCAAAAACCAGCCTTCAGTAAACATCCTACAGATTATGGAGAGGTCAGTGTTATCAAGCACACCATCCCTACAGGTTCACACCCTCCAATCAAAGAAAGGTACCGACCTATACCACCAACCATGTACCAATCTGTGAAGAAAATGATCCAAGAGATGAAGGATTCAAAATTCATCCAAGACAGCCATAGCCCATGGGCTGCCCCTTTAGTTCTTGTCCGGAAAAAAGATGGTAACATACGATTCTGTGTGGATTACAGGAAGATTAATCAAATTACCCACAAGGATGCCTATCCTTTACCAAGAATCGAGGCGTCCTTGACAGCATTAGGATCCTCAGCTTACTTTTTGACCCTGGATTTAACCAGTGGGTATTGGCGAGTACCCATGGCTCCTGAAGATCGTGAAAAAACAGCATTTACTACCCCTATGGGCCTATTTGAATTTAACTACATGCCGTTTGGACTTTGCAATGCGCCTGTAACTTTCCAGAGACTAATGGAACGCTGTTTAGGCCATAAGAACTTTGAAACTGTTTTACTATACCTGGATGATATCATCTACTCCAAATCCTATGAAGACCACTTAAAACATCTTGCGGAAGTTTTTCAAGTTCTCATCAAGTATGGACTCAAAGTTAAACCTTCTAAGTGCTACCTACTAAAACCAGAAGTCAAGTATCTGGAACATGTTGTCAGTTCTGAAGGTGTCAAACCAGATCCAGAGAAGATTGCTGCAGTCCAAAATTGGCCTACTCCTACCACAGTAAAAGAGGTGAGAAGTTTCCTTAGTTTTGCAGGATACTACAGACGTTTCATCCCTCACTTCGCCCAGATTGCAGAACCAATACAAGAACTTGTGAGAGGACATCCCAAGAAATACCAGAAAACCCAGATAAAAATTGAATGGAATGAAGATTGAGAAATTGCCTTCCAACTCCTAAAGAAGAAGTTGACCGAACCACCTGTCTTAGGCTATCCAGATTACCAACAGCCATTCCATCTCTACACAGATGCCAGTAAGAAAGGCCTGGGAGCTGTCCTGTCTCAACTACAAGAAGGTAAAGAGAGTGTAATTGCATATGCCAGCAGATCTCTTAAAGGTGCTGAAAAGAATGACCAAAACTACAGCTCCTTCAAGCTGGAATTTCTCGCACTTGCTGTCACTGAAAAATTTAAGAACTACCTCGCAGCAACACCATTTGTAGCCTATACTGATAATAATCCACTTGCGCATCTCAACACAGCCAAATTAGGAGCCTTAGAACAAAGATGGGCCTCACGTCTTGCCAACCAGGGCTGTGGAGTAGGTAAGCCAAAGCCCCGACTCCAACTCCCGACTCCCTCATACATGGAGCATGCTTAAGTGCTAACGTTAAACAAATTTGCATAAAATCAATAGTACAGATAAGTCATGACAAAAACAGTTTGTAATCTATCAGGCTTCTCTGGGTACAGCTCACTTAGGGCCTGATCAGAGGCCTAGCTAGAGGTTCAGCACATGAGGGGGCGGGCGAAACATACTTGACTGGGCCCCCACCCCACTTATTCGCTTCCCAAACGCACGTTTGCCAACTTCACAGGCACATACTACTAGTTGTGGTTATAATACTATATTAGCAAGATGACTATATAAACTGCTAGATCATCTATGCTGTTAAGTACAGTACAATAGACTTTCTACATACCCTACTCTAAATACTCTACCACATAATGCAGTAAAATATAGGATTAATAGGAGTAAAAAAGGGGACTCCTATGTTAAAGGAAATCTGTCCCCAGCTTTTAGATCAGTAAACTAACAGTCCCTTGCACCCATTAGATCTCAGATCGGCATAATTTGCCCCCATCAGACCTCAGAGCAGCGTATTGTGCCCCCATCAGATCAGCAGAATGTGCCCCCATCAGACCTCAAATCAGCAGAATGTACCCCCATCAGACCTCAAATCAGCAGAAACTGTACCCCCATCAGACCTCAGATCGGCTTAATCTGCCCCCCATCAGACCTCAGATCGGCTTAATCTGCCCCCCATCAGACCTCAGATCGGCTTAATCTGCCCCCCATCAGACCTCAGATCGGCTTAATCTGCCCCCCATCTGTAATCAGAGTTAAAATCATGTCTCATTTTAGTGTAAGACCATATACCATGTAATATAGATATATGGTATATGGGTATATAGATATTAATTCATGTAGTAGGTTCTCTGGGAAAGGTCTGTCTACCGCCATCTGGGAATAATCAGCGGTTGAGTGGCTGGTAACTTCTAACAAATATTCTCCTATTTCTCGAGAAACGATAATTAGTAGCATATCAGTTACTCGAGGAGTAAGGATGAATATATTGTCAGACTCTGTTTTCCCCAGATGGGGGACATCAATATTCTCCAAGATATTGGGATGTAATGTAACTCCACTCTTTATAGTTACCAGAAGGAAATGTGGTCACTAGGAGTTATTCACACGCTCGCCCCCACCACTCCTCCCTCTTCCAAGGGAGGGGGTTGGAGCAGCTACACTGAATAAAGGTCTCCCTCAGAACAATTCAGGCAGCCTCATCCTGGGACAACAACCATGCTGGTTCGTTTGTGTCCAGGAAGAAATTGCCGATTCATAATAATCTTCACCCAGGCTGTAGTGTGATACAGAAGGGGCTCCCTGGGATCATCATTTCCATATTTACACGAAGCTAAGTATAATAAACTTTACTACTTTATTTTTAATCAATTTGTTGGTGTCTGGGTCATCAGTATACGGTAATTATCATTAAGCAATAACTCATTTGCATACATTTGCATACATTTGGTGTCAGAAGTGGGATGTAATTACTGTATACTGACCCTTGCATAATTAGTATGTTAAAGTATTATCGTTAAGGCCTAGTTACTAATATTGAGTTAGTTGTGTATGTTTGTGCCTAGTACCTGATTATCTGTTGGAGGTTGGGCTATAACATAGGTTCAGATAGAAGGTTAATATTGTGACTAGGAATAGAATGGCATTTTCATTGTTTAAAGGGGAAAGAATCAGCGCATGGGTCCATCAGCTTATTGGGTGCTTAGCTCCGGACACTGGGCCCCAATCACCCGTGAGTGCAACAGATATGTTGCTCCCCAGTGCTTGGCTGACCCCTGTCAAGCAGCTGTGGGTTTGGAGTTGTCCCGGTATAACCCTTCTGAGCAAAAAGCGGCAGCAAGTGAGGGATGGATTTGCGTGCAGGCTCTTCAGGAGGAGACAGTGAAGCAAGAGGCAATTGAAGAGGAGCTGCTGCAGGCAGCTACTGAGCAATTGGCGCTTTTGCGGACCTGTATGAGGGACATTGAGAAGCATAATGGGGAATTGAGTAATCAGTTTTCCCATTATGTAGTCCGTACTGTGCAAAAACGCAGACGGAAAAAACAGGGACCACTCCCAGGTGACAGAAGTGCTTTTAGAGGAAGAACTCTAATTCAGCAAGATGAATGGGATGCTGTGGGTGAGTGGTCAGGATTGTCATCATCAGATGAGATAGAATAGAAGAGGAAGAAGTGCGTCCCTTGTAACAACAAAATCAAAAAGAGAGTTTACACAGAGAGCTTCAGCTTCTGGGGATCAGAATTATGTAGAGGAGACCTGTACTTATACCGCAGGAGAGCTCACTGAGCTGGGAAATAAGTACAAGCCGAGAACAAAGAGAAGGAAAAAGATGTGAAAAATGCAAAGGAGTTGTTTCAAGAGATAAAAGAGCCCAAGGTCTACCATCAGCAAGGCACTTGTGTTTAGAAA